>APFE031683394.1:34775-133882 GCA_000404065.3 Pinus taeda
AAAAATAAATAAAAAAATCCAACCTGAATCAGTATGATGCCTCTGTCATCAAAGTCTTTGACTGGTATTGCCTATGTTGACTGAAAACTCTACGCTTCTGCTGACTCTGCCTTTTTACACTATTCAACCCTTCTCTGTGCTCTTCAGTATCTGACTGCTCTAGCCTATGTCACTCTCATCTATAACTGCATCAATCACCATTGATTCTTCCTGCTATTTGTACTTTGGGCTCTCGTAGCAAGGTACGATCCATGAGATAAAACCACTCAATGGACCCTGTCCAATTTCAGCCCTCTTGGGACTATCACTTTACATCGCCCCACCTCAAACCTGGAGGTATGGTTGCATGTGATCCCTCTCCCCACTTGACTCAAAATTTCCCCCTACTGGAGGTCTCTGCATGACCGGATGCCTCCACTCGGTCTCCTCTCATCTTCTCCAATTGTGGCTGCTCCACAATTGTTTGAGACTACTTCTGAGATTGATTCTTCTCTGCTTGAGTGGATCTCTCCACTCGGTCTCCTCTCAGCTTCTTTAGCTGTGGCTACTCCACAACTTCCTAAAGCCACTTCATAGGCTTCTTCTGGGGCTGCATGTTGAGAGGTAATTTACCTTCCCTCTTAACAACCAAGTATATAACATTTTCCCTACTCCTCAAGGATTTGCATGCATCTTGTACCTCAAGTGCATACAAGTTCTTGGCTAGCACACCAATCTGTTTCATTTGTTCCGTTGTCACAAAATTTTATGGAAAAAGAGTTGATTTTAAATCAGCGATATCTCCCTCATACGAACTCCGATTCAGCCAATTGTCTTTTTTTAATTTGGGTATTTTTTCACAAGGAATCCAGATCTGATATTTGTTTCTAAAAATTTTTCACAAAAAAATTCAGATATGCTTTGCAACCTCGCGGCCCAAAAAAAAATCTTGCTATGATACCATGTAGAAAATTTCTACAAATCTAGCTCTGATACCATGTAGAATTAACCTGTAGATTCACAAGCTCATGTAATCTACTAAAACAAGAGACAAGAATCTACTTCTACTCTTTACATTGGAAGCACATAAAGATCAAGAAAAACAATAATCGACAAGAGGAAGAACATCAATGGCACATAGCGCAATAAGTACCTGAGGAAAGCCATAGCTCAAAACCCCACTATCTGTATTGCATTAATCAAAAATCCAAAATGATAATACAATTTTTGTTCTCACAAGAACAATCCCAGCACTCAGTAAAATCAATCTCCAACTCACAAGCAAGCTCAAGCTAAATCCAAGCCTCTTCTCTACTCTCTAAGCCTCCTATTTCCTTGTGCCCTTGGTCAAATAAATTAGATAAATACAATATGCTCTGCTCAACCTTGAGCTTAACCTGCACAAGTATTTCCTATCCTTCGCCTAATGACTTCCTTTGGCCAATACTTAGCCAAATTTCCAAGCCTCCAAGTTTCTAATTCTTTGCATAATCCCTGAGAGAAGTAGCACGTATTTAAAGGGAAATTCCTCATCCATAACTATGCAATCCAAAATTAGGTCATTCTTTTTGCATGCATGATATTTACAACTTAGTAAATCATACAACTAATAGTACATTGTCCCTGCACTCTAGTCTCAACTGGGCCTTTCTCTAAATAAACATGCATGAGTTTCTGATGAGGGAATCTTTAGTTAACTAGAGTGACACTTGTGGATGCACCAGTGCACCAACTAACTGTTAATCCTCTATTAGTTCCACAAACAGTCTGGAACTAATTTAACTGAACATGACTCATTAAACTGAGTTATCTAATTACAACTCATAATTAAACTCATGTTGGACCCCTAAAACTTATGGAGAACATATACATGACTTTCAAAACACTTCCAACTCAAAATTCCTAAGTTAACCAAGTCAACTTAACTTAGTTAACTATTACAAGTTGCTATGAGAAAAGAATTACAATTTAAATTCACAATTTAATTCAAGGACAAATTAAATTGGAATTTCTGGATTCTATTTTTAACATTTGTTGTTGCTATTTTCAACATTGTGTGTGTCTTGTGTTGTACCATGTGTATTTGTTTTTTTTTATATCATGTGTATAAGTGTATGTGTTGTGTTGAACATTGTGTATATGTGCATGTGTTGTGTAATGTTTTGGGACAGGAAATTATGGGATTGTCTGAGCCTATATGTTGTGTAATGTGTTGGACAGACAAGTATGGGACTGTCTGGGTCCATGTTAATTAGGATAGATAGACTTCCTAGAATGGGTGTTGATTGCGCCTATGAAGGTGTGGGATACACCTACATTCCTATTGACAAAATACTATCGGGATTGGTAATGCCCATATTCGCGGCGTAATGGATGGGCTCACACACACACACACCATTAGATGCTTGATAAGTTTGGCAATCAATCTAATGTGTGGGGGTCGAAGAGAAGAGAAGAGAACGCATTGGGTGCTTGCCAGGTTTGGAAACCAATACAATGTGTGTACGGGAATCAAATAGAAATTCAAGATACGTATCAGTATTTCATTTGATTTCATGATTTATATTCTAATTTATGATGATTTGATCTAGGAGCTAATTTGACTCGTTATGACATGAATCAAAATAAAATTGCAAATGTCACCTCATTGATAAGTTGCTATTGAAGTATGATTTAAATGATTTCAATTTATTTATAATTAAACTCATGGATATTTATATGCTATGATGTAGGAAGCATGGAATTGCACGGTTTGGGTGGTTGGAGTTGGTTGCAAGATTGATAGCAACAACAACAAAGGAATTAGAGTGTGCAACAGTATGCTAGTAAACTATTTCAAGAACGAGGCCATCGTGGGACACTAGCACCTAATGATGCCCATTGATTACCATGAAGCATGCTATGACCAGTATGAAATGTTAAGGCATGGACTTGCCTTGGTTATGAAATCCTTCCAATGTGAGGAATTCTTGCCAAGGAATGGATCACCTGAGGGACTGAGAAACAAAGAAGGGGATGTCTAAAACCAGAAGGTGAGTGATTGCATGGAAGGAGATTGGATCGTCTAAGGGACCAGGAAGCAGAGAAGGGGATGCTAGAAATAAATTTTAATTTTGAAAAGGGTCATGAACATGGCTTATCGAAATCTGAAGCACATTGGGGATGTCCTTGGAAGCAATGGGTTGGGAATTGTTCATTGATGGAACAAGAACGCAAGAGAAAAAATGTTGGATGAGGGAGTCATGTTGCATTCTAGGAAAAAGCAAGCCAACAATTTGAAATTTGGTGTAGCAACGACACTATTAAAATTGCAAAGGAGCCACTCAAAGATGGATGATCCCATTAGATATCTTTGTTATTTGGTTGTTGGGCTAGCAATTATATATATGAAAAATGTAATTATAAAAGGTTTTCATTATTAAGCTCACACTAATATGTGCCTAGGATTAAGCATGTTATACATTATGTTAAGGATTAGAACACTAAGGAAAGTGTTCCTCCAAGGGGAAGGGGTTTGTGACAACCCCTGCCTAATACCCCTTATTATGAATATTGTAACTGGCATACTATAATGAACCTGACTGAGTTATTGGGACATAGATTACATATTTTGGGGAAAGAGATTGTCTTAAGGAGGCCGAGTTTTAATTAATGCCAATATGGTTAACCAACTCCATGCTTTAAAGGAATTGGCTGAATAATAAATATGACCAAGAAAGGAATGGACGCAAACCATACTACTCTTTGGAAAAATCTACAATAAAGAGAACTAAAACTTGAATGAAATGTATGGTTGCATTGGCAGAGTGGTAGAGCAGGCTGAGAAGTAGTGAAGGTAACTGTTGCAACAACATTCCCATGATGACACAAAAAAATAACCGTGTGTGATTGAGATGGAAAGGGCGACAACAAAGAGTGTATGCCACACAACCTAGAGGTGGTGGCAATGACATTAGTGGGAGGAAATATCGGGAGGAGGCAGGTCAAAGTTGCTAGAGGGTGCGGGAAGAAAACACATAGATCCATCTTGTGATAAACAAGACCCTTTGTAAACAAAAGAAGGATGGTAGAGTCGAAGACCCTGGACAAAAGAAGGAGAAGGAAGCCAAACGTAGGAGATTAACAAGAGGAAGCATTGTGTTGCTCGAATAAAATGAAGATAAGGGCAATCTATCAGCTGAAAACTCCTAATATTTAAAATTTGGATCGGGGGTGACTACTATAATAAAGGATTGTCTACAATGTGTCAAAGGTTAAGTGGAGAGTTGAAGTCCTAATCTAACAACCCTGGTTAAAAATCCCCGTAAAAATATATAAGACCATGGTCATGGGACATGTATTTCAAGCTGAATGGTGGGAAAAACATCCTAGTGGTTGTTCATTTCGGTTATTATGGCTAAAGGAAATGGCAAAGGCTTTGGAAAAGAAAAAATGGCATTTTTGGAACATTTATTTGTGAAAACAATGGAAATTAGGAGAAAATGAAGGTGAAAGGTCACAAGTTGCATGTGAGGAGGAAAATTAAGAAAATAAAGGCCTCATTGATAAAATGCCTTATGAGAATCAGTAGGTAGGCTTGGTCAGTGTAACTTTTTGTGAGTTCGGTTTTGGAGCTCTCATTCTTTTCTATCTCTCTCTCATACTCTTGGACACTTAGAGTTTTCTTGGAGCACTCTTGGAGAATGTGTACTAATTGGATGCTTGGAGCAAGAAGGCAAAGGAAGAGCAGGAAAGTGAAAGAGGACATCGGAATCAGCAACTATAGCTGGATTTCTTCGTAGGTATCGAATTGCATGTATGGTTTCCTTACTAGTTTTGGCATGCATTGCACAAGCATGTGGTTTCTTGGTTATTATTTGTCATTGGCATGGAGGATTGCCTAGATTGATAGTGGATTTTCCTAGCCTTTCCATTTATGGGATAGCCATGGTGTTGTGGATTCATTTCTTTGTTTTTCTGGTTAATTCTCATGTTTCCTTTTGGCTTGTGTTGAGTTACTAGTCCCTGGAAGCCTTGGTTGGAAAAAAACTCTGGAATCCATATAACAACTTGGGTTGAGTTACTATTCCTGAAAGCCTTGGTTGGAAAAAATCCCTAGAAGCCCTTGGTGGGTTGAGTCACTAGTCCTGGAAGCCCTTGGTCGGTTGAGTCACTCGTCCTGGAAGCCCTAGTTGGAAAAACGCTCTGGAAGCCCGACGACAGTTGTAGGTTGAGTTACTAGTCCTCAAATCCAAGTTGGAACAAATTTTTTGGAGCCTTGGACAACTTGGGTAGAGACTAATTTGGTGATGGCTAGTGATCTCTGGCCGTGAGGTGGAATCATTGGTTGAGGGTTGAGGTGGTTTGGCCTCTGGAAGCCCTGGTTCGATTTTGATGTATTTGTTTCATGATATCCCACATTCATGCTTGGAATATGCCACGGGGGTGACTGGATGAAAGAAATGTTTGGTTTAGTTTAGTCGACAGTTGGGTGGTTCATGGAAGTCCCATGTCTGGTTGGCCTATGCAATCATCAATAAGAGCTCTCTTTCTCCTTGGTATGTTATGGGTAAATATACTTGTTTATATGTGGACTATATGGTTGTTATTTCCTTGGTATTTCTATTTGTTATTATGCTAGTTATGGACATGTATTATGACAGTGGTTATGTATGGCCTCATCATGTTTTCATTTGTAAATGAATGAACAATGTATCTATGGCCTAATAGGTGAAATTGCAGCTTATGTGTTGAGGCATCAATTATTCTTATTGATTCTCAGATAAGTATGACACCCCTATGCTCAATTCTATTGTTAAGACCTATAGCCTTAATGTTTGTGACATGTTTGATGAAATGCATGTCATGGCTAGTAAGGGTCTAGTCTAGTCCTTATCAATATTTTTGCAAATGTATCATTGTTATGTTGTGTAAATTCATTTCTGAAAGTGTTATTGAGTTCTGGGAAGTGACTTGGGCTCTAGGCTTGAAAAAGTGGGACAAATATCATAGTCACAGGCACAACAATGGAGGAAAAATTCCTCAAACGCTCACTTTCCCTTGTTGTGGTAGTGTCTAGAGCCTCCTAGACACACCCTGGTTCATATCAATAGATCGTCCAAGGGTTTGATGCATTAAAACTTTAGTTGATCTTAAGGGTTGGTTACCTGAGTGGTTGGGATAGCTCCTATGAGTTTTTTGTTGATGTGGAAGCTTTGTGTGATGTGTTCCATTGGTTCACTTCCTTAACCAATACTTAGGGAGTCGAATCATATCATAGTAACTTCTTGTCACATGTTTACCCTGGTTGTCCAGTTACTTAGGTAGATGTGGGAGGAGGGTGTTACACCCAATCTCATTTTTCAAGATCTTCCTTACCAGATAAGTACTCATATAAACCTCATAAAAAAAATTATTGTGTTTTTTATATCCAGTATGATTGTGTAGAATAACTCTTGCATAATCTTGGGCATTTTATGGTTCTATCTAATTAATGCAGAATAATTTGGTTATGATCTCTATATTCATTCTGAGCTTAAGAATTATCATAGTCTTAGTTGAACTTTTGCATCTTAGTTAATCATGTGTGCATAGACTATATAGTATAAGTGAGCATGCGTCTTGTGATTATTATGTGAAGCATGGGTATTGCTAGATGTGTTATGCGTACATGCACCACATTTCTATTTAATGTGTTGTTACTATGTGAAGAAGAATTGTTGAGGGATATTATTTTTATGCATAATGAGGTATGACAATGTCTTGTGTAAATTTTTCAAGGAATGATATATTCTTGTATCCATCTTGAGCCTACAAATTGGTCTAAATGGCCTGTGTATGAAGAGGTAGACAAACTTTCTTAATTAATTGAATAACTATATGAAAATGATGTGGCTAGTGGGCCTTGGTTTATAAATTGTAAGACTCATGAGGAATATCATTTGTATAAATATACACATACACATACACATATAACTATACATACATGTGTGTGTGTGCATGTGTGTCTTTGTAGGTTACAGGCGACCTGGGCCAAGTTCTTGTCAAGCTCAAAATAGATAATGTTGTGTTTATATATATCTATGTAGTGGTCTAATGGCCATGGACGAGTCTTGGAAAACCTTAGAGAGATAGGCCCTACATGCTTTACATATTATATATATATAATATATAATAATATATATATATATATATATACTATATATATATATATAGTCCTAGGAAGAAATTGTGTCTGGAAGCAGCTTTCAGACATACATAGTCCTGCTTGGGATTCAATCACAAAACCTATAAGACCAAACTTCCCCTCTAACCATTGGACCACATCCTCTACACTGAAAGGTGGTTATCTATCTTTGTCATCACTATCTTCAGTGACTCTAAAATCAGCATCAATTAGGCCAATCACAAAAATGACTTCTACTCCTCAATTCTCTGACTGGCTAGTTGGCTCGCGTCAGGACTCCCTCACAACTCTTTCCAGATATCTCTTTCATTCACATCTGACACCACCAAAACTCAACTACAAAAAAATTATCTAAAGCTGGACTTTCCTCGCTGTCAGGCGTCATACAATATCAAGTTTTTAGGGGTGACAAGTGCTTGGGAGTTAGGGACATTCCCCTCCATGCATAGTCATCTCGCAAAGCTATATCGTTAACATTTCTAACCTACGATTTAGAGACTTTAACCTGCCATTCGAAAAAAAAAAAAAAAAAAAAAAAAAAAAGTTGAATTGTATTATATTAATTCTGTATAACAGCTACAGATAGTACATTTCATACAAATTATAAAACATAGGACATATAACCCATAAGATGAGTCTACAGAGCATATAGCCACAACAAAAGACATCTCCAGCACCAGCTGAGATCAAAAAACGTAGAAAGATATAGACATAACAGATCTTACAGATGCCAGGAAATATCATAAAAGAGAGAGGACAAAAACGGCTCAGAAGGACAAAATAGAGAGAAGTTAAAATCCCGGGATACAGAAATCCTGAATGATATAGGACTCCTCGCCAGCAGAAACTTTTAAGGACCAAGCACCTGTCTCCAGAAGAAGACCCTTCTTTGACAAGCAGTCCGCCCTCTGGTTCCGAGCTCTGAAGATGTGTTGAATTGAAGACCCCCTCATAAGACTCCAAAAAAACATAATCCTATCCATCCATACCGCGAGGTGAGGGCATCTGACGAAACGTTTACCATTGACATGATTGACCATTGTTTTGGAGTCCCCATAGATAGAAATGGCATGAATGTCAAAAAAGATACAGAAAGCGAGGAGACCCGCAAGGGCCTTCGCCTCTGTCAGGCTATTTGTTCCCTCACTTGCATTCCAAGAGAGATTAGATTACAAATTCTCGTACAAAATTATGAAAACCCCAGCACCACATGTGTTTTGTTGGGAAGCGCCATCAAATAAAGCCTTCGGGAACCTGAGAAGAGGAACAACCTGCACATTTCTATTGACAACTTTCGAATTTGGAAAATTTTTGGGGACAGAGTCATATATGAGAATTATGTGTTGTAAAATATCCTTTAGAGGCTTCTTAACATCGTTGAAAAGTTTATTATTCCTCCACCTCCAGGCACACCATAGAACAATTAAAATGATTGATCTCCATGATTCTCTTTGCTGACTCCACTAGGCAAAAGCGGCTTGAGAAGAAGCATGAGAAACAAGAGGGAAGCCATAAAGACTTGCCAAATCCTGCCATATTTTCATAAAAGAATTGCATTGGAAGAACATGTGAAAATTTGTTTCTTCTTCTAATTCACACATTAGGCACCTACTCGGCCCATGCCACTGCGTTTTCTTCAAATTCTCCCAGGACAAATTTTTATTATAAAACACCAGCCATGAAAAAGTATATAAATTTGGGAGAGCATCCAATTTTCCAAAACGTTATTGGAAACATGGAGGAATGCGCAGACTTCAAACTAATCATATCAGCATAAATATCCTTTACACATACCTGAAAATTTGCGTTTGGCAGATTCCATACCAAAAAATCCTGCGGACTTGATCGGAGGAACCCGCAACCTCTCAGAATGTTCCTGACAGGGATCCAAAGACTTTTCATGGACTTTGATAAACCAAGATCATCAGCCGATTTCCAGATATGGAGAGGGCCTTGCCAACCTGCGATCAACTTATCCCACGTGAAGAAACCTTTGCAATGGAGGAAAAATAAGATCCTTTCCGGAATAGATATGCTCTCATGCCCGCTCATGATGGGATCTATTCCGATAAGGATTATGTTACCAGATTGAAAACACCATTTCAGATTCCTGAAGAAATATTGCTCTAATTTGCGAAAGCTGAGCCATATGCCAGAGCCATATTTAGCTCCAATTCTCCCTAATCTAAACCAATATTCCATGCCTTTTCCTCTCGTATATTTCATTTTGATGGTATTGCTCCATGGCCCCTCCCCGAAGATGCCCCTCCACAAAGATCTGCACAGGAGCGCTTTCCCGAAGGTCCTCAAATCCAATAAACCCCACCCACCTGCAATCTTCGGTCTAGAAATCTTATCCAAAGTAGTGAGATGATATCTTCCTTGAGCTGAGATGCTACCCCAAATAAAATTTGCAGTGATCTTATTCATTTTCTGAACGATGCTTGCTGGGAGGAAAAAGATATGAGCCCAATAAACAACAAGTTGCGAAAGAACTGCCCGAGTTAGGACGATTCTTCTAGCCAGAGATAAACATTTATATTCCCAAGCAGAAATCTTTTTATAATATATGTCAATAAGCCATTTCCAATCATCTTTTGAGTAACCCTTTGCCTTTAGATGAAAACCAAAATATTTGACCCCTTCCTTGATTGACCTCGAAACGACTCCAAACAAACCCGAAATCCATTCGACTATTTCCATATTGGCGTCATTGTGATAGAGAATGGATTTGGACTTATTAATTTGTAAACCGATGGCTCGTTGAAACCTCTATAAAATTTCATTGAGGCAAGTCCACGTAACCCTGAACAACATTGCAAAAATAAGCACATCATCAACAAATAAATTGTGCGAAATGAAGTTGTTCCTGCATATCCTCACGGGCTTGCAAGTATTCTCTGAAAAAACCTTATTGATATGAAGGCTCAAAGAGTTCATTGCCAGAATGAACAACAGCAACAATGGAGGGCATCCTTGACGCAGCCCCCTTTCTACTGACAAGAAAGGGACGGGATCCTGTTAATAATGACAGCATAATTCATGTTCTCAATACAAGCCATAATCCAATTTATGACCTTCAATTTCAGACCAATCTTTGCTAACAAACACCTGATAAAACCTTAGTCTAGGCTGCTTCAAATCGATTTGAGAGCATGGAGAACAGGCTTTCCTGAGTGATGGCAACAGCATCCATTATATTCCTTCCCTTTAAAAAAGCATGCTGGTCCTTAGATAAGAAGCTGGCTAAAGTCGCTTTGATCCTCTCTGCTAAGATTTCCGTGATAATATTGAAAGATATGTTGCACAAAGAGATCAGCCTAAAATCTTTAAAAGAGTCCGCCTCTAATTCCTTTGGGATGAGAGCTATCTGCATGGATGAAGTAATGTGATGAATGCTGCCAGAAATTTTTGTTGCTTCAACCATCCTTAAAAGATCAAGTTTGATGATGTCAAAGAAATGTAAGAAGAATTCTATTGTCCAGCCATCTGGGCCTGGGAATTTATCCTTCTTAAAAACCTTCATAACTTCAAAGAGTTCCTCCTCTGTTATGGCCTGGAACAACACTTCATTTTCCTCATCATTAAACATTTGGGGAAACAGATTAATACCCCATAAAATATCCTAAAAGCTACTATTCTCCCTTCTTTTATATTGATCTTTAAAATGTCTCACCGCCTCCTTTGAGATTTCTTGTTGTGAGAAGAGAAAACCTCCCTAACCATCACTAATTTTCCATATAGTGTTCCTCTCCCGCTTCGCATTTACATACCTGTGAAAAATTTTGGTGTTCCTATCACCTTCCTTGAGCCATATCGCCCTGCTCTTGAGCCTCCATGAGGCTTCCTCCTCCTTTAGAAAATTCTGCTTTTTCCTTTCCAATTCTTTTAATCGGCATCTCATGCTGAAAGAGAGGGAGTTGGCTTTCAAAAACTTAGAAATATCATCCATTTCTTTTTGAATTTCTTGAAGAGCCAATATGTCTGCTTGTCTTTTTTTATATTGCCATGCCTTTACCACTTTTCTCATGGAGGACATCTTATCTCTAAAAGTCATAAAAGGAGGAAACGAGCAATTTGCAGATAAATCCTTCCAGGCTTTTGTTATTTCTTCATTGAAATTCGGGTCCTCTAGGCATGTTCTATTGAATTTAAAGGGATACCCAATCCCGAACCCCTTTTCCCTCCAACTGAGAGAAATTGGTTTATGGTCGGAGATGAAAGCATTTACAATGGACGAGAAAGGCATGCCCATTTTATCTATGATGCTGATATGAACGATAAACCTGTCTATCCTCTTTGCAATGTAGGCCCCTTCTACTCTTCCATTATCCCATGTAGGCATCATTTTGGTTGGAGCAACATCTACAAGGTTCCTGTGGAGAAATTCAAACTTAATTTGATCTGAGAGTGGATCATTCTTCCTGCACTTCTCCCATCGTTCTTCTGAACTTAGAGTGATATTCAAATCGTCTGCAATCATTAATGAATCAATGTCAAAGATCTCTTAATCAAAAAATTTATCCCAGAAAAGAGACCTGTTCTGATAAGGAGCATAGATATTCAAGATATTGATGGGACAAGAATATCCTCTAATAACCGTTGAGATATGTATTCCTGCAAAACATTTATAGGTTTTAGCTTTTATCCAGGAAGGATCCCACATAACCGCCAAACCACCCGAAAGTCCCTTGGCTTCCAAGGCTGCCATGAACCACGAGGGAAACATTTTCTGAAGTATGAAACGAACTCTTGTTTTTTGTGCATAGTTTCCTGAATTAGAATGATTTTTGGCTTGGTAGAAAAGAAAAGATCTTTGAGCGCCAAAAATTTGAGATCTGCTCCCAAACCTCGGATATTCATTGAGATCTGCTCCAGCCGCACTAGCTCTAAGAGGCTCATTATTAGACATGCCGATGATGGGGAAGTCCACAAGAGACAAGTGCCTTATACCACTATCCGAATCTTTTGTCCTCCCACGAAAGTGTTTGCTCCCACCATTTTTTTTCTTCCTAACAGTTATATTCTTTGCAGAGTTTGGGCTGATGAGCGGGGCGAAGGAATCCGAGGCTTATGGATGGTTAAGGGCTCCAACTCAAGAGATTTATTGTTTAGAAGGAAATCTAAGTCACTGTCATACAAATTTGTCGGAGATGAGGTCGGAGAATTTAAAGGGGTGGCAGATACCATCGGCTCTTTGCCTTTTTTGGAGGGGTGATGGGATTCATACAAATTTGCAGGAGAAGAGGTCGGAGAATTTAAAAGGGTGGCAGATACCATCGGCTCTTTGCCTTTTTTAGAGGAGTGATGGGATTTATCGGGAGTAGGCGAAGAAGATGAGATAAGGATGGTTTGTGATCCCACTTTAAAGTTCATAGGTTTTGGAAACGACGGGGGATGAGGGATTTCTTTTCCATCAGAAGGTTCCAGAGGAGGATGGCAAAAAAAAGATTGTAACTCTTTTTCGGCACTAAAATTAGATATAGACATAAAATCCGACTTGGAAGATACCGGCTTGGAGCCAATGCACAGAGAGCGGTCTTGTGAGAATAACTGAGGAGATAGATTGGATCCGATTTCCAGATTCTTGTCTCGTGCAACCTCCAGATCAATCGAAGTCCAACTGGCAGAAGGAGATAGTTTCTCTTTTACAGAGGACAGAGGGGAGGCCATCCTGGACTTATCATGAAACACCCTTCTTTTGAACGACAGGCGCCAAGGAAGATTCTTAATAAGATGTCCAGTCTTGTGACAAGCGGAACATCTGAAGGGGATTCCAGAGAAATCAAGCCTTTGTTTTATTTTTAAATCCCTCTAGGTGATCTCTATATGATCAGGAAATCCCCCCTGTAGGCCTTTTCAGTAAGAATCCATGCAATGCGCTTGTCTTTTTCCCCCAGGCACCATGGATCAACATAGACAAATCTTCCAATAGAATTACCTATCTCTGTTAAAGTCTCCCTTGACCAGAACTCCAGAGGGAGATTTGGAAGCTTGACCCAGATTAAATTGTTTGAGGGAGTGTTTTTCAAAGGGTTATATCCTATATACCATCTGTGAAGTACAAGGAAGCTTCTTCCATATACCCAAGGGAGATTCTGGATGACATCAACATCACCAGCATTTAAAAAATGAAAGCAGAACCATTCCTTCATGAGCTTTGATACAATGTGGAAGTATCCAATCAGCGGCTTCCACTGAGACTCCAGCCATTTTCTCATCGCAGAATCATCCATTTCTGAGAAGTGTCATCTACCCACCAAGGCAAGGTCCTGGAGACTATCTATACGTTCAGAGAGGTGGATACTATCCAATTTTAATGCCGCAAGCGGAGGAGTGGTTTTAACAGGGATCCGGGCATTGTTATAACGTTTCGCTTCTTCATACAAGACTTTATGAGACCGGGCTTTGTCCTTGTCAGCCACTTGCATTGTTAACTGAATGACCACGTCATCCAAAGTGGATTGCCAACCTCCGTCAATCTTGGCACCACCCCAGTCCTTCTTAGCCCGAATGGTAGCACGTATCATGGCCTCCATGGCCGATACATCAGACCCGCCCTCCATGTGTCACCAACTCGCTAACTGAAGCTATGACAAAGGATTTTTGTCCAAAAAAGATTATCAAATCAGGACTTATAACCCAGAAATTAATGAACATCAGTCCGGCCTCTAAGGGAGAAGCCTGGAAGAGGATGGCCAACTGAGGGGGATAAGACCCTTCTGACAAAGGCCTGGCAAAGTGGAGACTCAGATGGGAATGTTTTAAATGGCTCGGATATAGGAAATCCTCCTTTCCAAGGAATAATAACTAAGAGATGGATTGCCAAATCGGGATATAATACCAACAATAAATGATCATCTGATTAAGCCCTGAATATAAGACCTGGATTGAATAAAACTGGAGAAATAATAAAGACACATCTGACAAGGGACACGCTGATCGAAGAGTGGCTCGGAAATAGAAATGGACAGTTGTCCAAGGGCAATAACTAATAATTACTGCACTTAAATAGGCAAGGTGAGGTGGGAAACGGTCATGGAACCATATCTTAAAGCCTTTTGAGAATAAAGCCGGAAATGGAAAAAACCTTGGTCCCGAAAATAGGAAACCGATCCCCATGAGTGGTTTTCTGAACACTAGCAGAGGAGATGGATAGAGACACTGAATCCTACTCATGAGCAAAGGCAACATGCAGTCTCTATTCAGCTTTCACCCAAGGCTATCTATGAAGGCTTTCAGATTCAAATGAGAAATTAACTAGAAGAGGAGTCTTGGCAGACTATGCAACAACAGTAAATTCCGAAAATACACCACGAGGCTCCTATTTTAATTCGAAAATCTGAACAGGGTTTATAGAAAACAACAGACTACTTCAATTTGTGTAATAGTCAATTTGTGTAATAACCGAAACACGCTGATAACCCCAGACTTTTAAACAAGAGATGCTCCAATATTATGACTCCACATTAAATTCCCAACATATATCCTTCCCAACATCCAATTTAGGGAGTAACATCAGACTAAAAACTAGCTCACAATGACTAAAAAGCACTTAAAAATTTTCCAGACGAATGACTGTATTCCAGAGAATTTTTTTAAGAAAACTGAGAAAACTGGAAAAAAAACGGAAATGCAGAATAGAGATTAACTGGCCTCTTACCGAGGGCATGCAGAGTGAAGAGAAGCACAAACCTCCAACAAAAACCAAACCAGATCCTCCACACCGAAGAATGGTAAGAAAACAGAAAAAGCTTGTTTCAAGATCGACCCTGCGCAAGAGTGCCTAGGGGAAGAAAAAAGTTGGCCGGACCTTTCTTACTTCCTGCTAAGACTGGTTTTATAGATGCTTGAGGCCAGAGATGAGAAGAGTAAATGTGTCAAACGGCATGGAGGGATATTATGGCAGGTGGCTAGCAAGGCGCGTATGAGACGCATGGGGAACCAAACAAAAAACTCCAGGGAAACAAAACGTGTTGGATAGGAAAAAAACAGGAACATATCCAACCATAGGCTCCCCACATTCCCTCTTCACATTGATTGGCTTCGAAAGTGAGATGGCCATGGCGGCAGCGACCTGGTTAGTTGCGTTCAGCATGCAGCTCCACTTGACATCGCCACCTGCCATTCGAAAATTTACCAATACAATGATTGGGTAATTTTTTATTCAACAAAATTTTCGGACCACTGAGCATGTTAATATCGAGAAAAGTGAAAGTAATGGATCGTAAATCTATTTGCATGGTAAAATCAACACAGAGGAATACCATAGAAAGTAAAATATTATTACATCTAAACATGCATAATTCCAATCCTTGGGTAAAGTCCAAAGTAACCGTCCGAAATTCCAACTTTACACGAGGCGAAGTGAAAAATATGAGTTAAAAATTCTTCATTGATAATATATCGAGCATGAGTTTTATGTATTGCACAAATATCACAAACAATGATACATTATTGGGTACTACATCCATAATATTTCCGCCAATGATATGAATCATAATAATCATTTCAAAGAATCATATAATTATTATAACACCATTTTAACATAAAATTTCAAAACTTATGATTAAGTGTTAAGGTGGAGAGTCATTGAATTATTTACTTATTTATATAACAGTAAAAAACAATATTAAATTAGCAACATTTAATTAATATTATTTTATATAAATATGAAAATTATATAACCAATGAGAAATACAAATTATTACATTAGAAAAAACATGTATAGCATAACAAAGTATTGTTCGTCTTTAGATTCATTGTTAGTTGTATTTTATTGATTAGTGGTGTTGCCAAAATTCCTAGTTTCACCTCTCGCACAAACTTGTTATAATCTTGTTCGAATATTCTCAATTTATATGATGAATCACTCTACTTATTTTTTGGGTACTCTCCTTCTTCATGGACCCCCAACTTGTGCAATGGGGCTATAGAAGGAAGTGAATGAAAACTAAAATATAGAAAATAGTCCAACCAAACTTAAGAAGTTCCTATTCTGAAATCTACATGCCAAACTATTTCTTCTTCTTTTTTGTTGTTCAAAAATGCTTTCATTAGATTTTCAAAAAGGCACATCTTACAGAATTCGGCTCAACAATCCCCACTCTCTGATTCTGACCAGACTTGTTGAGATTGGGGACTGGAGAATACCATAGTAGACAATTCACAAACATTATTTTCGGCAGGCTTTCTAGCCTTAGCATAATTGAAGTAAACAAAAAGGAAACCATAATTGATGGCAGCATATCAAGGAGGGGGGTGAGGGGGAAGTATAGGGGGAGTTGCAAATAAACCAACCTGATCAGGCATATGGAAATCGATATGTTCCACACACACTTCCAAGCTACGAAGGTGGTCATTGGTATGGTGGTGACTATGACGGAGCTTGTCCAACTGCTCCAAAATTTCGTTTTGGATGTATTGAATGTTATTGAAATAGGCCATAATTTCATTTCGGTCTTCATATCTGTGGCCCCTGAGAATATCCATATTATTTTTTATGTTTCAGAGTTGTTCAGCGATAGATTCCATGGTAACAGGTGCTACTACATGACCAGGAAAACGGGCTGGAGAAATATCTTTGGCGTCCTCAGTGTCTCGGCTGACTGAATTGGTAGAAGATGTGCTATGGTTGGGCTCGGGACGCCCTCCCTGAGCCCGCTTCCCTCCCCCGCGGCGAGGGAAACCTCGTTGGTGGGGCATTGTGTAAAAGGCCGAACCTACCTGTCGAGATAGGCAATCCCCCAAGAGAGAACTAGTATAAAACCTGCAATACGCAATACAATTTTAGGAACCAAGAAATTGTGACAGAGAATAAGGTTGTGTCGAAGCGCCAGCCACCTGAACTTTGAGATAGGAAAGACAATAAACCATCCATACCAGAAGTTTGGGCAGTGTAGACCGTGCCCACCATCCAAAACACCCACCAACACAGACAATGCAACCACAATTAACCAAAGATGAGCACACATACCACCCTCCAGATAGACCAAAGACACTCGCACACCAGTAAAAACCAAATAGTGTCTGCGGGGAGCCAATGACCGCGCAACCATGAACCAACAGAGAGGCAACCCTCAAAATATAAAGACATGCATAGGAATTTAAAAACACAAGTTGCTTGCCCCGCACAGAGGATTGAAGGCCCAAAGAGTTTAATTTTCTGAGTGTGAGCCTGTAATAGGCAAACTCTTCGAGACGAATTGGTTTCTCGCCCATTCGAGTGCCTGGATCCCAGGCGAAAATCAGATCGTCGAACCCAACCCACTCCATTGTGTCGTTGACCTCCACTATGCCTTTCATCCAAAGCTGAAACCCCAAGGAACTACCATGGATCTAGACCCACACACCTCATTGTTCCTCCTGACCAAAATTTATCTCCTGAGCTACCAAACTAAACCAATGCTCAAGCCATCCCTCAAATTTATCAACAGATCGCGTGGGATCAACCATCATGCAGGAGGAATGAATGCCAGGATTGCGAATGAGCGAGAAGTTAATGAGCGTGAGGAAAGAGGACAATGCCCAATGGCCTTGCGTGTGACAACTGAATAGATGATTGATCACCCCATAAGGGGTCTACATGCCAATCTCTTAATAATCCTCACACAAACTACTAAATAGTAATTTTAGGATTAGGACAATCGTCCAACATTAGGGTGCATAAAATATTTTTCTCTTAGATTAACCCTCTTTTTATAGTAGCTTTTGTTATTATCACTTGTTATCCCATACAAAATTAAAATTTCTTAAATTCTAAATTACTTATTATTCATCCCCTCATGTGTCAAGTTTTTACCCAAGTGTTATTTTTCTTATTTCATTAAAAAGACTATTTCTCCTCATGCATAACATGTTTCCTAAATTTGCTTTTAAATGTTCCCTTCTTTTTCTCCTTTTCAAGTTCTTACTGGTTAGTTGTTTTAATTTTAATTTCATTTAACGACCAAGGTATTATTTCATATATCTAACTTCTCTTTCTTTTTCTTAATTTTTCTTTTTTTTTCTCCATTCAAATTTTAGTCGAGATTCATTTCCTATATTTCCTGCACCATGGAGAGTTCACATGAAATTAATATTTTTTATTAAATAATTAACTTATATTAGTTTTATGTATATTGTTTTGTTAGTTGTCACCACTTTAATATACATCCTTTGTTTCAAAAATAATATTTTATTTTAGCTTGAGATGATATACACCTAAAATTTATTCTATGTTTGTTAAAATATTTAATAATTTTTCTAACTCATTTGTTTAAACTCTCTTAAGTTTACTTATTAAAATTACTATCCTATTTTCTTTTCGTAGTCTTTAAACGACTTTCATTAAAGGGGTTTTATCACTAAGTTCATTTTCACTTATACACATAAATTTTTGAGTTCTTTATAAATATAATTTTAGTTCATTTTATCTTTTCATTTCATGATACCAAGGGTTCCAAGTTAATTTTTTCCTTCTAAAATTACCTTGTGCAATTTTAAGATTGCCATAATGTTTATTCTTTAGGTACATGTGATTAGTTGAGGAGAACATCGATGCAACACTAGAGACAATAGTTAAATCCAGGGTTTCCCTTGTTAAGAGACTAATGATGACTAAGGGACAAGGTGTCCACCTTAATGTGTGCCCCTCGGTTGTACCTCTCGAGTGACCAAGTTTGTGATATAACTCTCATGTTATCATGCAACTTCAAGGTAAAAGTTTCATTCACTTTTCAACAAAAGACAAAGCTAGAGTGCTAGCAAGTGGAATCAAGGATGTTGCTCCATCCCTCCAAGACAAATATGAATTCCTTTGTACAACCTCATTACTCATATGTGATTCATTCAGCAAGCACGAACCATATGAATACATCCATTATTTGAGTCATCAGTAGTTATAAAATGTATTTATCATGGACAATTTAAATTCAAAATGACATTACTCAAGTTTCAAACCAGACTACTTTGTTCAATCTTGTGTATGTGCATTATAATAATCTCCTACCACACTCAAGAGATTATTAGTAATATCTTATCATAAATGATTAATCATCATATAATTTTACATAAGAAAAGTTATTATAACATCAATAATATCATCATCTAATAACATTCTTATCAAGTAACATCTATCATGATCATCAATAATATACATGTCAAATGTTATCATCACATAATGAAAATAATTGAATCATCAGTATTTGATGTTCTCAAACAATAATACATTTGTCAAAGTTTCTGTTACAAAAGTCAAAATAAAATGGGGCCCTACATTAATGAGTGAATCTACTAGTGTTTCCCATTAGGTCCCTTTTTTTCTAGAAGAGATGGTTGAAGCCTCTACAATGGCCTTCAACATGCGAAGTATAATCAGAGTTAATAGTTTGAATTATAATCTAAAAAACCAACAACAAAGACAATTTTTCAGAGATTTACAATTACCAAAATTTTCAAATGATTTGAGCTAACAATTATGGCCATATAGGCAGTCAGTTCCATACCAATTAATGATAAGTTATGAGTAGGGTAATGTTGATGGTGTTGGACTTGCCAACATTTAGGAGGTCTCCCCGGTATGAAGTTCCAATTAGACCTCACAATGTTTGGAGTAAGAGCCCCATTCGGAATACGGTTCAGCAGTTGAAGTAGTGGGTTTTAATGATGTGCCTTGACCGCAATAGTGCATAAAATGGTGTATTCATGACTTTGGTGAACAAGTGTGTGACTCTGTGGAGGGTCAAGTGCGATGTATGAAAAGTTCTAACACAATGAGGGGAAAATGAGTGAGCCCCTTAGAAGCCTGTAATAGTATGCAACTTGAAAGGAACACATGAGCATAAAATACATCACAAGTTAGCCTAAAAAATAGTTCACAAGTTAACCATGATAGAAATAAACAACAACACGCATTCAACAAGGTTCCTACTAATGCAAATGAAATAGCTCATAAGTGTTAGTGTAAGTGAAACAACATACACTACAAACATAACAAGAGTAGTTCTACTATATTCACAACATATGCATGAAAATGTGTCGGATTTGAGCTTTTATTAAAGCGAAAGTTCCAAGCATACATATACCATTGACAAACCACTAGTCCAAATAGTGGAACATAAAGTCTACACCTGCGCCTCCAAAGAAATGTAATCCCTCTATGCTACAGAGAATCCAAGGCTCTCAACAAAACTCCTAAGCTCCTTATCCTAAGCTAAAAGCCTAACCAAAAGTTTGGTTCCCAAAAGCCCTTTACATGAGTTATGAGGACATATTTATAACATAAGGGGTGATTTGTTCATCTCCCTTTTTTTACTCTTGGACTTCTCTCATGACTCTTCAACTTCATTACAAAATTACTCTTCAAATTCCACAATTGACACTTGGAATTTCACTTACAAATTAATTACAAACGAATATTACAATATATTCATACTCATTATTATAGGAACAAATTGGGTAGAGCCAACTAGATAGCCTAATAAGGCCAACAAGTTACGCTTGAGTTTGGGGAAACTCCATCTCAGCAACTTCAACTTATAAGTTCTCGGTCATGTGATGGTGCCAAGCTTTGTACTATCTGATGACTTCCCCAAACTGTGTGATCGGATTAGACTGCAAGCAGACTCTAGCCTCCATGGAATCCAAGTACACTAATTTGTAACCAATCTGAATTTCCTTCGTGAGCAGGAGCAACATGGTATTGATCTAAACAGGGCCACCAATTTACTTCTACATGTTTTGCATGTTCACTTCGAGATCTTCCTTGGTAGCGATATGTCTGAAATGATCTAAGTATTCTTCAACCTCTTGTTTGACTAATTTCTACGTTTGGCTTCAGTGAGTGAGCAAACCGATGGGATCTTGTGTGATTTCACCATGAAATCCACATTGTTGTACAATTGTGCATATGAGGCCTGAATATTGGAGATGAGTGAGGCAAGCTCTTTATTACTGTGAATGATCATCCACACTTGTGCTTTCTCCAATTCTACATGTTGCCTTGTTTTCTTCACCAATTCGGACGGTGCCCCTTTATATTGCATTGACTACTCATGCATGGCAGCGATGGTTGTATCGATAGCCTTGAGGTCTTTAGCATTATCCTTACACTTTTGCGGCATGTCGTGCAAGAGGATAAATTATTTATGCATGGTAACAACCTCCTCATAAAGGCTCTGCATGGTTTCTCCTAATTTTGATATTTCAACAAGTATGATCGCCTTAAGTTCTTCCAAATATACTTGTGTGGGAGTTGCATTATGGACCTCTGGTCGGAGCTATTAAACTTCTTGCCTTGCGGCCTGTAATTTCTTTGCCAATTTTTTTCTTAGCCATTAGATACTCTATGTTTGACTTGGTGGCACCTGCAAAGGCCAAGTTAATTTCGGCAATGGAATTTACATTCCTTCTAGTGTCTGCCACAATCACCCTTTTTGATGAATGAAGGAGATGCGAGATATTTTGGAGAATGTTTCTTCCTTTCTTTTACAATATTCTTTTGAAGCTCAGCTCATCATAAGTCAGATTGTACGTGTCCATGACCAAACCCTCATCAAGAGGAACAATTTCCTCTTCCTCGCTTAGAGCTTGCTCTGCTATCGGAGGAGGGGGATTTTGAATGGTGACCTGTTGAGTGCTTGACATCAAATCAACATCTTGGTTTAACTACTCTAGTTCCACCGCCATGTCTTGAATCACAATCAACTCCTCAATTGATTGAGCGATCTCTTTGTCCTACAATTATTTGCTCTCCTCTTCTAGTAGTTGATTATGGTCTTGCTCCTCAACTTGTTTCAATGATGCTTCTTATTCTTCTATTCTCCGCCTTTCTTCTTCTTCTTTGTTCTAATTTTATTCTTGCAATCTCCTATTCTCTTATTCTTCCCTCTACTTCATCTCTTACTCTTTCTTCCTCTGCTTTCTCCTCTTTTATGTTTCTATGGCCACTTTAAGGATGATTAGATTTACTTTCATCTTATGCCTCTTCTTTTCCACTAGACTATGTGCAACTTTCCTCTTTTCTTTTTCACACACTGGGTTGTGCCTTCCTGTCGATACTACCTCTAGAGTGACTTCCTTCTATGGAGTAACCTATGATGTTCCTACAAAGCTAACTGGTTCGTGGGACTTGGAGGCATTGTAACAATTCTTCATCTCTTCCTCCTCGGGCCTGCAAATGTCCCACTTGGCCATTGAAAATGAATCCTTGCACAATGGTATTTACAAAAATTCTTAGGATCATATGGATTAAATTCCAAATGACTGAATGTTAATTTCTCTATCTCCTTGCCTTCGGTGTCTATGAATTTCAAATTCTTGATTTTGTACAATCTGATTTGCAAAGGCAGAGCGAGCCAATGTGCTTTCTTCTTCCTGTGAAAAACTATTGATAACCCTGTGGAAATATGGTAAGAAACTTTTGGAATGAAAAACTTATCAGTGGCATACCTCAGTAGAAGATGAAGAGACTCATGTTTGCCAAGCACTATGAGGAAGATGTCATCTGGTTAGGCAAACCAATCTATTATTTCGGACACACCTTCCATTTCCCCACGTGACATGCAAGGTGGCTATTCCTTAAAGATTAACTTGTATAATTAAATGAGGGAATGATCATCATCTCTTCCATTACTCCTTTGTGGATGAACTCCGAAAGTAGCTTACAGTAAATTTTCATGATAGGCTCTCTTAGTGTCTAGGTCCAATTCATGCCAGGAAATGAATTGTGAACACATATTGCATCCAGTAGGTAGGAAAACATGTAGAATCTAGCATGCTTTCCCTTGGGAGGATTTTGGTCATTAGCTACATGGATCTTTAGTTGTTGAGCCAACAAGTTTGACTAGTTGAATGGTTTTCCTTCATTCACAATTTGATTTAGCAAGAACACCCACCCTTAGAGGAAGATCTCAATAATATGCTGATCATAGATCATACAACATAGAACTATGAAGTATTGATAAGCCTTCCTAGGAGATTTTATCTTGTAGGTGTTGGTGGGTGTCTGACGGAACTTTGTTGGCTCTTTCACCCAGCCTTTGACAACCTTCTTTGTGCTCAAGTAGTTGGTGGCTTCATAGAAGTAAGAATACATGAGTGATTCTAGCTCTGAAAAATGATACATGAGATGGTAATTCAATGCCAGGAAATAGGAAAACCTTTGTCTGTCATCGCTGCTAAGATTTATGGTCTTGGAATCTGTATGAGATATTATCTAGTTGACAATTTCTACACATGGGAAAGTTGGGTACCTGCATGAAATCTTGTGTAACCCTAACTCTTGGAAATTGATATACACCTATCAGTCTTTAAGATCAACTTTGCAACTTCTTGCTGAGAATGCCTCATTCACTTTGCACCATGTGATGTCTGACTCTTTTTCTATAAACAGTTGAGTATCTCAAAAAAATGGAAAATTCACTAGATTACTCTCAACTGCCTCCCTAGTGCTGCTTTCTGTAGTTTCCTTTGAGTCAGATCTCTTGGGTGTCATGATAATAGTGACTGGTCAAGATAATTTCTCAATGACAGCAATACTTATAGGAGGAAAATTCACTCGTGGCAAACATAAATTAGCTTCAGCAAAATGACTCACAAAGAAAGATTAAGGCAGCAACCACAAGACTGAAGGGGACAATTGCATAATTCCTTAGCTATGGGAAGGGATTAGCTTCAATAACTTAACATTGCATAGTCTTAGCAGCCAAGGGAGCAACTTGAGGCTTGAGACTGCAAAATACACAGTCTTATCCTTGGTAGACTGAGGGAGAGACTTCACATTTTGTAGTCTCAATGGCCAAGCGTGAGGTTTGAGCCATGGAACTATGCAATGCACAATTTGGAAATACAAGTACTATGCATTGTGTAGTCTCATAGGCCAAGCACAAGGCTTGATCCTTGGACTTGTGCAATGCCCAATTGAGCAAGGCAATTGTTGGCCAAATGAAGGGAAAATCTGCCCAGCAAGAGGATGGGAAAGTGGTAGATCTGAGTGATAGTGCAAGTTATAGTATATATTTTACTAAGGAAATATAAATCAGTGAAGATAAAGTGTAGAAGACCAACATGCAAAAGGAAAAACAAACATGCAGCTGAAACGGTGACCACTAATGGGCAAAAACAAGAAAGTTGATGCAACACTTGAAAAAGGTGAATGATACATTGAACCAACACTTGTAAAAGCTAATATAAGTTAAAAATCCAGCAACCATGAAAATAAACAATAAAAACAACACTCACGGAAGAAAAAAGACAAAAAGCGACAGAAAAAGTTAGAAAATATGACAAAAGCAAAACTCACCCGAAAAAGCACTCCAAACCCCATCGAAGGCTCCTTGATCTCCTTGGGAAGGAGATAGCTCCAATATCAAATGTGAAAATGATCTCTAGGGCCATATATTATATAGATCTAGGCTGGTTAGGGTTTATGACATGCATGCCTAAAATCAAGGAAAAAGAGACACTTAGCGAAAGTCCAAAAATAACAACTTGTGTCATCCTTTAGGAAACTAATTATCCTCTCCCTATTTTCCAAGGATTTCTTTTTTATTTTTTTTCTTTTTTGAGAAGCTATTATTTCACACTTCCAAGGAGGATTGCACAATTCCCAACCACCAGGGACTGGGAAACTCCTTGACTTAGTGAATTGCATAGTTTCTGAGCTCAAGGGAAGATTTACGTAATTTATGAACTCAAGGTCGAGCTATCTCCTAGAATTTCACAATTTTTCAGCTCAAGGCTAGTCTACCTATCTATATTGTGCAATTCAGATACTCAAGGCTAGCCTGTCTTCCAAGATTGCACATTTTTTGGAGGGATGATCAGCAATGTTGCAAATTCAAGTCAAGAGATAGCTTGTGTCTGAAAGGTATCAAACTGGGATCAAAAAAGTATCAAACAAGACATTACAAGCACTGCATGAAAGATAAGCCTTTAACATAACATGAATACTTGACATCAATAAATGATAAGCTCATTTGGATAGAAGAGAGGATCCAAAATCAAAGCATTGGAAAAATTTTGGAGGGTGGTTGTAGAAGCTACAACAGGTAGCATCTTTATAATGCTACCATTATTTTATTCTAGAATATATAAGTTATCTAGAAATAAATGAAATAACAATATTTAATCATCCACAAAAGAACATGCAAGATCACATTAACATTCATCATCAAAACAAGCTTATCACAGCTTGAAAACAAAATAGACAAAAAATCATGCTTATCTAAATAAATTGAGATGGTTGGAAACTAAAGGAGGGACCTCAACTCTCCACCCAACCATAGGCCAACCACACTGCAAAATTTCTTCTAGCTAACCACCCCAAGCCAGATCCAAATTCCGAAGGGATTTTTACTCAAAGAAAAATTCACACCAAATCTTAGACAAATACTTAAGAAATGGAGACCACTATCCAGGTGGTTTACCAACTTCTCTCTAATATTAAGCACCACAATGACTCTCTTTCTCTCTCTCTAAGATCAATGATAGGGATTCACTCGATTCCTAATTAGGGTCTTGATCAATTTCAAGATATTGAATCATTTGTATAGGTTGTTTATCAGCTATGTTTGCAAGGAGAGGACTGAGGGAGCCAATAGCCCATTGCCCAAGTGGTTTATCTACCTTATAGTAAGCACCCAAGTAGTTAAACTTACCCTTTAAAGTGGTTTATCATCCTTACAACAAGAAACCAAGTGGCTTATCATCCCATTAAGAAAGAATTAAGTGGTTTATCATCTTATCAATAAGCACTTAGTGGTTTATCAACTTACTCAGCAAGCACTAAGTGGTTCAATTCTCCATTGAGCCTCCCATTGGGCAATTAGGATTTAACACATAATATAGGCCTCAACTTAGTCACAAGGAATACTTTTCAATCCTGGAGAACTAGCTCATGAATATTTCAATCAAGTTTATACTTCCTCGCCATTCTTAGCTCCTTTTCCTCTAACAGGCTTCTTCTTCATTTTCCTTCATTATACTTCCTTTATCCAACACCTGCATACCCCCTTCTCAGTTTTCTCTCATTGTCTCTTGTGTGTGTGTTAGGTCCCTATACTACCAGTGTAACCCCTTATTATTATTAGTGCAACCCCCTTATTATATTTTTGTGCCCATGTAGTACCCATATTGTTATTATTGTGCCCCATAGAAGCTCACTATTGTTATTGTTGTGCCCTTACATTATTATTGTTATGTCGGCTCTAATTATATTATGACCCCTTAGACTCATATATATAGAAAGGAGGTCTTGTCATTTGTATCATCCAAGAATTATTCATTTGTGTAATGTAAATGAGATTTCCCCCCCAAAGAGGCTGAATTCTAAGGTGTTGATCTATCTTTTCTATCTTTTTGTGAGCTAGTTTCATAACATTTGATATCAGAGCTTTGGATTCTAGGGTTTCGTTGCTCCAAATAGGTCATCGTGGCATTTTCGCTATAACTTTTTTGCTGCGACGTTTCAAAAGCTAAAACAAAAACCCATTTGCAACAAAATCTTGCTAAGCCTCACGACTGAATTTCAGATTTTGTCTCACTATATTTTCAGAGATATGATCTGAGGAAGTTAGGGTTTTTGCAAGCTTCAGAATTTCATCTAAAATAGGTCATTGTAGAATTATCGCTATAATTTTTTCGCTATGAAGTTTCAGAAGCCAAAAGAAAAGCCCATTTGAGAAGAAATCGGTTGGAACCTTGGGTTCGAATTTTAGATCTTGTATCCCTATATTTTCGGATATATGATCTGAGGAAGTTAGGGTGTTTGTAGACCCCTGAATTACATCCTAAATAGGTGACCTTGGGAAAATCGTCATAACTCTCTCTAAGCATCAAATTGAAATTTTGTAAGACGCTACAAAAAGAGGATGGACTTTATTTTGTTTGGGTATAATTTTCAAAACCTAAGGTTGAAACAGTGACACATGGCACGTCGTACAAGTTCACTCTACTGAACTAATATATAATTAGGTCATCGGGAGATTAGGAATAAATCTTTCTTCGGAAATCCAATTGCAATCAGACTTGTGGAGTTAGAAAGAGGACTTAGAGGGCTATTAGAGACCAAAATTTCAGAACTTAAAGATCTGAAATTGCAGAGTTACAGTTGTTTCAAGATCAAGCTCCTAAAATAAAGAAAAACGAGATGAGGAAGTTTGATGGCAAGGATACGGTAAATTGGATACTACATATGGAGAAATATTTTGATCTACATGGTGTACCACTGTTACAAAAGGTACGTAATGCATCTAATTATTTAGAACTGAATCAATTTTTATGGTATAAAGGGATTTGTTCTCATAAACCACTTGTCAGATGATCAATTTTCATGGAGGAAATGATAGCACATTATGAGGATACAAAGAGCAACACCTTCTTTAGCCAATTGATAAATCTCAAACAAAAGGGTTCAATGGCAGAGCACATTGAGGACCTTCAAAAATTGCATATAAGGGTAAATGATATTCTACATAAGAAAAAGATAAATAGTTTTATCTATGCCATGGAAGCTGATATCGATGGTATGAAAACATATTGGAAGAAAGGCATGGAAGATTTGAAGAAAGACATGGAAGGTTTGAAGGAAGGTGGGACAAAGCTACTACAAGAAAGGCCTCCTAATAACGAAAAGGATCAAGAAATGTCAAAAGAAGAGGATATACATTGAGAACCAACCCTAGAGAAAGAACAAATGAATCTGACCATATCTTGTATTGCAATGGCATGAATTACTACTCCTAAAACTCTCAAGATAGAAGGACATATCAAGAAGAAGAAGGTTCAAGTAGTGAAATATCGGGAAGAAAAGTATCAAGAAACATCAAAAGAAAAGGATACTCACCAGGAACCAACCCCGAAGAAAGAAGAAATGAATCTAACCATATCTTGTAATGCATTGATCAGAATTACCACTCCTCAAACTATAAAGATAGAAGGACATATCAAGAAGAAAAAGGTAATAGTGTTGATTGATTCAGGTAGTACCCATAATTTTATTCATTGTAAGATAGCCAAGGAATTGAATTGATTCCTATATCCAGCACTAGAGTTTCAAGTGATGGTTGTAAGTGGAGGAACCATAAATTTCTTTGGAAAGTTCCATAATATCAAGCTATCCAAGGGAGAATATGTATTGAATAGCCCAATGCTTTCCATTCCAATAGGTGTCGTGATGTTGTACTAGGAGTCCAATGGCTATAATCCCTGTGTAGAATAGCTTTTAATTTTCATGAAATTTTCTTCGGAAGGAAAGGAAGTTGAATTAAGGGGTATCACAGGGAAACCGGGAAAGATAATAAACTCTAACGGAATGATAAAGCTTCTAAAGAAAGAATAATGAGGCGTAAATGCACAATTATGTTCGCTAATGGTTCCCACATCAAAATCATCTATTTTCTCTAGATCTCCAAAAAGTCTTGGACAACCATTCCAAGGTATTTAAGACTCCCAAAGGTCTCCCATGTATTCGTGATCATGATCATGTTATTCATTTGATTCCAAGAAGTGTTCCTCCAAACATCAGGCCTTATAGATATCCATATGCCCGAAGGAGTGAAATTGAACATATGGTTGCAGAAATGGTAGAGGTTGGTATAATTATCCAACCAAATTTGATAAACAAAGGAAGGGATGAATGGAAGAATGGCCAAGTAGGGTGGGAACTCATTCAAAAGTTGTCGAAGATCCAAGTTCCAACAACATTGCTAGAACTTGACAAGGAAGGAAAAATCATATTGGAGCCTGAAGCATTCACAGAACCGAGAAGTCGACAGCTACGAAGTCGATCAATTTCAGAGCATCTCATCAAGTGGAAGAACTTACCCACTAAAGGTTCCACATGCAAGGATGATAATTTTATACAGAAGCATCCAGAACTACTCAAGCATTGAGGACAACACTTTTTGAAGGAGAGGGGCATGTTAGGTCCCTATACTACTAGTGTAACCCCTTATTATTATTAGTTCAACCCCCTTATTATATTTTTTTGCCCATGTAGTACCCATATTGTTATTATTGTGCCCCATAGAAGCCCACTATTGTTATTGTTGTTCCCTTAGATTATTATTGTTATGTCGACTCTAATTATATTATGACCCCTTAAACTCTTATATATAAGAAGGAGGTCCTGTCATTTGTATCATCCAAGAATTGTTCACTTGTGTAATGTAAAGGTGGTTGCCCCCTTGAAGAGATTGAATTCTAAGGTGTTGATCTATCTTTTTTATCTTTTTGTGAGCTGGTTTCATAATAGTGTGTCCTCTATCTATTTCGTCATCTCTCACTTTTCCTCCTAAGACAAATTTTTATTTTCCTCAATTCCCAAGAAGGAAACAAGGATGGGAACAATCCTCTACCCTAGTTTCCCACTAAAAAACTTCAATTCTTGTCATCATAGAAAACACCATGGTCGGGATGATATGTAAATGAATTAAATGGGATGGGTGTTTCCTGCTCACAGTACTTCCCTAATAATACCAATAATCAACACAGTATTCCCCTTAGATCTCGTATATGTGTCCCTCCCCTTCAACCAACCATCAAGTCATTTTCACTTTGAATTTTACATATGTCTGAAAATTTACATAGGGATATTTACAATCATGGGGTGCAGAAAAAAGGGTTGTTACATATTCCACCCCCTTAAGGGAACACCGTCCTCAGTGTTCTATAAACAGAACACATAAATAACCATTGAGCTTTATATTTAGAACTCTTACATTCATTTACATAGTAAAAAGAAATAGGTAAAGTGCCCTCACTTGATCTTCCATTTCCCAAGTTGTTTCATCTGGTCCAAAGTACTTCCATTGCACCTTGTCCTACTCTATTATTCAATTATGGAGCATAGTGTGCCTCTGATCCAGGATGCCCAATGGTTCTATTTAGAATTCTCCCTCGAACTCCACCTGTATCATAGACCAATCCAAAACATCATTAGTGTCATGTACATACTTCTTAGGTAATGAAATGTGGAAAACATCATGCGCTTTCACTGTGGATAGAAAGTCCAATCAATAAGAAGTTGGCCCCACTCTTTCCAAAATTTGAAATGGTCCATGATCTGAAATCGATCGTAAAATAAAACTGAAGTAGAATTGATTAATTGCCAACAGTGAATTGATCGTTAACATTAAGTGTTGAATGTGGAAGACTGAAGGAAAACAGTTGATTTAAGACTTAATCAATATTAAGAAACATAATTAAGCATGAATTTGTAGTAAGAATAGAGATAGAAGATAATAAACATAGATTACGGAGTTCGTCCCTAATGGACTTCATATTCGAGTCTGCTTTCGAGATGGGCGTCCTCTTTATCAGGATTTATCGAAAGAGGTATTTTACACCAAAAAAAAAACTAGGCTGAATGTGCATGCAAGCACTTCTAGTCTCTGTCAATAGAAATATCTCTCCCCCATATTTCCAATGCCTATCTCGGTTCCCAATTCCGCCTCTAGATGGCGAAGATACAATGAAAACAACAACTACCTCTCTGGCTCAGCATCTACTTACAAGACTCAAAATCACTCTCCCCTTTTACCATGAACAAAAGGTTGAATTTATAGTGAATTGGGCTCATTCGAGGCCCCTCAGGCTCAGATAGGCATGAATGTGGTTTCTTTGAATGTTTAGAGTTATGTTCTTGTCACATTGTGACACTTTAGGATAGGGTTACATGATGGATCAATTAAAAATAACACAAAACTTAAACAAAAACCCAAAATTACACCTTAGGCTAAAATAAGCCTACTCGCTATCAGGTAATGGCGCGTAGGCCTTGACTATGCCCATGTGAACAAGGGTAGTCTAACCACATAATGTCATCTGGTGGTCACCCTCCGGTGGTTCTGGCTAACGGTGCGGCGCCCGAACTATTTCATGTGACAATTTTTCCAACTGACGGTTTTCAAACCATGTTTGTTCTTATTAACAGATCTCTGATGCGGTTAAGACTATGCAGTTGGCCCGTGGTAACGTAATCTTAGGCATGTTCACATGTAAAATCTCTGACACGGTTAGGACCTTTGCGTTTAACATTTGTTGCTACGGTTACTCCATCTCGGTGTTCACATGTGCAACATGGTTCCATTGCAGTCTTCCCCACGCGGTTAGGGACTGTGTTGTTTGTATTAATTTATAATAAAGTCCAAAGTGGGTTTTTACAATGTTTTTTGTGCATAGATTTATAACATATGTTTTACACCATAACTTTAGTGCTAGGTCTTAGGTTAGGACTTAGAATTAGGCTTAGGCCATTACAAAAGATCTTGCCACCTAGCTTAGGTTTAGTTCCACCATAGATAAAACCCATTACAAACATATTTGTCACAATATGACATTTAATCATTAACACCATGATGACAACCTGGACCATATCCACCATGAAGAGGTAACCAACACCCTAAAGAACTGAAGGCACTGGCGAAGCTGTTGAAGATGACCTAAACTCTCTGGATACACTGGACTGACAAGATCCTCCTGGATCAATCCTCTCCACTTGAAAGCTTTTAGACCACAAAAGTTTGATTTAAGCAGATATTAGGTGAGGGTACAATTCCCTCACTTTTCTAACCTCCATCCACCTTGCCTTGCTCAGATTCATGCCCTTGAGTCCCACTCGAAGATATTAAACATATCCACACCTTGAAGATCGAATCTTCCTATCCAAGATGGTATCTTCCTACAACTCATTCATATACTTAGGTGCCAAATCATCAATGGTCGGAATCTATGTATCTTCCTCTGGATCCATGATCATCAGAGGTTCATACAACTTCAGATTTTCCATATTTACAACCGAGTAAATATGCATGTAAGGAGGTAAATCTAATCGAAATGCATTATTTCCAATCTTCTCAACAATCTTGAAAGGGCCATACCTGATAGGTTTTAGTTTCTTACCTTCTCCTTTCAACTTGTCTTTACTGATATACAACCATACCTGATCTCCGACCTGAAAAGGATGATCGAATCGATGCTTGTCATGGCACATTTTGTACTTTGCCTGACTCTTCTCTAATTGATCTTGCACTGCTTCATGTATATGTTGTATTTGTTGAATGAACTTAACTACTTTGTTTTCATCATCATGTTCACCCACTTTATCGTCTCCAATGAATATGAAATCCATCAGTGACTTTGGTAGATACCCACAACATGTTTCGAATGGCCATCGATTAGTCGAAGAATGTAAGTCTTGATTGTAAGCATGTTGCACAAACGGTAAAGATTCATCCCACAACTTAGGACGTTTACTGCAGTAACCTCGAAGAATATGTATGATTGTCTTGTTCACCACTTTCGTCTGTCCGTCGGTCTATGGATGAAAATTTGTGCTCTTCTTTAGCTTTGTGTCCATGAGTCCACACAAAGTGGACCAAAACTCTCCTACAAAATGAGTGTCTTGATCAGAAATCCCATCCACCTATAATGACAAGATTGTTGCAACTTCGTTTCAGACTGAAGGTACTTACTGGATAGCGGACGCACCACGTAACGGTTTTGGGGCTAAAAGCCTAGAAGTTAGGGTGATAATATTGTAAATCTCTAAAATGAACTGAGCGTGAAATGTAATAGGTCGAGTCAAGGGCTTGTTCGCCCAAAAATAATATAGAATAATTGGAAGTAAGTGGGCCTACCCATGGTTCGCGAACCATGGGAATGTATAAATAGAGCGAGGCTCTAAGGGTAGAAAGTAGTTTTTTTTTACTAGATCTGATGTGTTATGGGTTGGTGAAAGTAATTGATGTTCTGCGTCTGTAAGTTCAGTTCAAGGGTGTTAGTGGGTAGATAGAGGCTCCGCAGCGATGTGCGCAGAGGCCTAATAGAGTCTGCGGTTATGAGCACGGAGACCTGATAGAGTCCGCAGCTGTGTGCGCGGACCCCTGCAGCTTTGTGCGCAGGACAAAGAGATGATTGTACTGAAATGAAGATATTAATAAAGATAAGTTGGTTCTGAAACATTGCGTTGATCCTAAGTTATTACGGATCTGGTTATATTCTAGTTTATGCATCTGTTATATGAGTTTTAGCCTATCTTTATGAATGATAGTAATGCACACTAGGTAATATTGTTAAATGTTATCTTAAAGGCTGTAATAAGAAGATCAAATCTGTAACAATTTCATTAATAAGAAGGTGCACCTGCGCGGATCTACGCGGAAGCCCGATAGCAGTACAGAGTAACATGAAGGTACAGGAAGGTTTGTGAACCCTCCCGACCACATTAAGACATCCCAAGGGTGCGGAACCCTGGTTCCAGCACCCTCCCCTGCTACCTTGGGTGAGACCTCAGTCCGTGCTCCGCGGACTGATGCCAAAAGGGTCGGTAGCTGCGGAATTTGTTTGGCTAATAACTCTTCCAAACCTGGGTCAAGGCCCAATAAGCCAAAAAATGGTTTTGTTGTCGGGATCGGGATTTGCCTAAGGAATGTTTGATGTCAGAAGTTTGGAACCCTACAAAAAAATAGATTGAAGATTGATTGGATCAGAAGCGGTACGAGTTCATAGGTGGCCTTAACACACCTGCACGCAAACTAGAAGTTTAGCATGGCAAATGCGATCAAGTTGCCTGTATTCAAAGGTGTAGGTAGTGAAGATCCAGAGCAGTTTTGGTTCATAGTAAGGGTAGTGTGGGAATCGCATAGAGTTACGGACAATAATATTAAAAAGGATACCATGGTAAGTGCACTACAAGATTGGGCGCTGACTTGGTATATTAAGCACTCTAGCGATCACCCCAATGTCAAAATATCAGAGATCTACGATGCGCTAAAAAAGGAGTTTAGTCGGTCGAAATCAAAGACGCAGTCGATCATAGGATTCAAGGAGATCATGATGCTTCGAGAGAAACCCCTTGGGATCTGGATTAGAGACTAAAGAGTACGATCCGAGAGGCTAACATGACACTAACGGATGCGCAGCGCCGCGCGTGGTTTATGGCGTTAAAGATGCCACACCTAAGGACAACTCTGTCACAACAAAAGATCTTGACCTAAGATGAAGCATTAGAAATAGCGATGAGGTTGCATGAGACTCCAATACAGGATCTTGGGTTGGGAGTTCAGCAGATCCATAAGCAAATACAAAATCTATGCTTGGAAATGTAGAGTCTGAAACAGGAGAAGACACCTAGGCCAGAAGTGCACGAGGAGGTGTGGTGCGTAAAGTGTAAAGGTCAGGCCCATGATAAGGATCATTATCTGATATTTGCAAACTACTTGACAGTGGGGAGACCAAGCACAAGCGGGGCTAAGCGCGGCACCCTCGCTCTGGTGCGCAATCTGTCAGGTGGGAGAAAAGCACAACACGGACAACTGTCACCTACTGAAAAATTTTACCCAAACCCCCCAGCAATTATTTTGAAATTTTTGCAGATCGGTGGGCCACGATGAACAATATTGTTGTAGTTATGAATTATTGATGGATCGAACACTGGCCTACAAGATGAAAACCGAGGTGTGAAGTCAGGATCCAGCCGCGGCGATAGCACGCGGTGGGTTCCAAGGGCGAGGGTGAGGACGGGGAGGAATGGGGCCAGGAAGGGGCCATGAGCAGCTAATCTATTACAATTGTGGAGGACCAGGGCACTACATGTGAGATTGTACCAACCCGAACAGAATATCGTGCCCCTACTGCGAGCAGTTCGATCATGAAATGATAGATTTCACTACATTGATAGGGCAGATCTGTGAGAAAAGGGCAGCACAACCTACGGTGACGCAGAACGTCCAAATGATGAGGTCTGAACCATGCGAGGAAGACCCCAATGTGAACATGATGCTCAGAAGTGGTGCAGCCACAGCGGAGGATAAGGGGAAACTAACCAAGGAAGATGCAAGGGTTTGCAAGGAGACATGTCTCGAAGCTAGGAAGAACTTCGTGGAGGCCTATACCCCAGGTAGTAAGGATCAACCCGAGCCGGAAAGGGATCCCTCTATGCTAACTACCTTTTTAGAGACATGCATGAAATTGCTTCACGACAATAAGGCAGTTAAAGGATTACAAGAGTTGATAACTAGATGCACAGGGTCAGGTGAACCTCGTGTGGTCAGAAAATTGGGGAGACGTTCTTCACGTACTAGACAGGAAATGCGATTAATGGCGTATATTAGTGATTACGAGATGGATCAGATCATTCTAGACTTACGATCAGATGCAAGCGTGCTACCTAAATAGACTTGGGAGCGCATGGGCAAGCCCACACTACAATGGTCTCCTATTCAATAGTGGATGGCAAACCAATAGAAGATCCTACCCATGGGGAGACTGCAAGGAATCACAGTATATATAGAAGGCGCGAGCACACAAATGGACTTTGAGGTAATAGAAGTCGTGCATGACAGTAGCCCTTACCCTATGTTGTTAGGGATAGACTAGGCCACAGATATGAATGGGGTCATTAATTTAAAGAAACGGAAAATGATATTTGAGAAGAAGTCACTCCACTGTAGTCATCCCACTAGACCCGGTTGAAGGAGCGCACTACAGTGAACCCCTGTGCGATGAAGGAAGTGATGATGAATTGGATTGTATCTACAATATCATTGCACGAAACCAAGATTGGGTCAATCCAACTGCAGAAGGAAAAATGTCGTGGGATCATGCAGAGTCCAGCACTATAGATTCAAATGAGGAAGAAGAGTGGTGGCATAATTGGTTGAACGAAGTAACAACGTTTAAATGCAACATGATGACTAGGTCGGTGTATTGTGTAAAAGCTCAGGATCAATAACTGCCGATGTATGATGGGCTAACTGTGGTAGATGAATTCCTAACCACGTTTGAGAGCGCAGAACCAGAGCACCAACAATTTGATGCGTTAAAATGGGCATTGCATGCGACACCTGTGCATTGGTGGGGAACACATGAAGGAACCTTTGTCAACTGGTGTGGTTGCAGACAAATAATGCATTGGGAAGCTGGAAAAACAAATAACTAAGAAATACGATGGACGAGATGACCTGCGCATGCACCTCACCAGATGGACCCAAGCCTATGGAGAAGAGCCCCAGTCAGAGTGGGTACACTTATTTTATCATACCCTAGATGTCATCCCAAGGAACTGGTACACTGAAACAGTGCTCCCACATGGTACAAGCGAATGGGATATCTTGTGCAAAGGGTTTTTATTAACATTCTTATTTGAGGACCAATGGATGGACACTGTTGACGATGCGTTGCAAGTGGTGAAGGTTGCTATTTTCAAAGTACCATTGGAACTAGAAGAAATAGGGCAGCCAGCCTAGTCGCATCAGTTGAGCCAAGCCATAGAATGTTACAATGTACAAGTCGAAGATGATGAGGATGATCCCAAAAACATAAATATTCCAGAAACAGAGGGGATTCGCGAGGTGCGTGGACCAGTGATTGAGGACCCCAACATCACTACACCGCTGAAAACAAAACAAGTGAACATTGGTACGGAGGAGGAGCCGAAGTATGCAATGCTTGGGGACTATTGGGATCATTCAACTGTGGATAAGGTTGTCTAGTTACTTCGTAATATCAGGATTTATTCCCGTCCAAAATGATGGAGTTAAAAGGAATCCTCGGCAACCTAAGAATGATGAAGATAACTCTGAAGCCGGATGCGAAGCCAGTCAAGCAGTGACCCTATCATTGAATCCAAAATATAAAGCAAAGGTCTACAAAGAATTGGATAAAATTCTTGCAACAGGCATAATTGAACCAATGGAGGAATCTGATTGGGTAAGTCCTATGGTTGTACAGGAGAAAAAACAGAAGGGAGAAATTCGCATTGTGTGGATCTTAGGAAGCTTAATGATGCATGTTTTAATGATCCATTCCCAATTCCATTTATAGAAGAAGTACTAGAAAATGTTGGGGGACAGGAAGCCTACTCCTTTACGGATGGTTTCTCGGGGTACCACTAGATCAATATTGCACCGGAGGATAGGCGTAAAAAAACTTACACTACGAATGGGGTTGTTTTCAGTATACGGTGATACCCTTTGAAATAAAGAATACGTCGGCGATATTCTCGCTCGTTGTGGTAGCTACATTCAAGGAATTTATACATAAGTTTTTAGAGGTATATCTTGATGATTGGAACATATGTGGGCTAGTTAAGAAACATACCACAAGCTTACGGTTGATGCTAGATACTTGTCGACGGCACCAGATTGTGCTAAATATAAAGAAGTGTACTTTCCTTGTCCTCTTCAGGAACTTTCTCGGCCATGTGGTTTGCAAGCAAGGCCTGATGGTAGACCCGGCGAAGATTGTTGTCATACTCAATCTGCAAGCACCGCGAAGTGTCAAGCAGTCGCGCGCCACGCTGGGACACACTGGTTACTATTGAAAATTCATCAAGAGCTACATGCAGATCATGGCACCGATGGAATAGTTGTTGAAAAAAGAGGATACTTATTGCTGGAATGAGGAATGTAACAAAAGTCTGGAAACGCTCAAGGAAAATATGGCATCAGCGCCTATATTGGTCATTCCAAAATGGGACATCAAATTTCACGTGCATGTTTATGCATCGTGTATCGCATTGGGCACGGTACTCACACAAGAAGCAGTGGAAGGAATTGATCACCCGATCGCGTTCATAAGTCAACGATTGTCCAAAGCTGAGAAAAGCTACTCCACTACTAAGCGTAAGGGATTGGCGATGGTATACGTGCTCTAGAAATACCGCCACTATCCACTTGGAGGACACTTTAAGATGTATACTGATCACTCTGCACTAAAATACCTGGTGAATAAGCCTGTGTTGGGGGGGCACATTTGTAGGTGGCTATTATTATTTCAAGAATATGATTTTGAAGTCGTCGTAAAGCCTGGGCGTCTAAACGCAGGACCAGATAACTTGTCCCAAATTGAGAACGCTAAAGAGCCCACAAACTTAGAGGAAGGACTACCTGATGGACATTTTGAGGTTATAATCCACTTCTTAACCACAGGAACCATGCCACAAGGGTATTCCATTTAGCAGAAGAAAGAGTTGGTGATATGAGCAGCAGACTTTACTGTCATTGCAGGGCATCTCTACAAGATCGGCAACGATGAAATATTACGCAGATATGTACCTGAATTTGAGCAAGGGTGGATCCTTGACGAAGCACATGGGGGGGTTATAGGAGGACATTATGCGGGATGCATCATAGCACAAAAGATTCTTCGCACTGGACTATGGTGTCCAACTCTACATCAAGTCTCCAAAGCGTACTGTCGGGCCCGCGACATATGTCAACTGATGGGGAAACCATTGCAGAAGGACGAGATGCCGCTCAAGCCACAGATGACGCTGCAAATGTTCGATAAATGGGCCATCTATTTTGTGGGGCCTATCACACCTCCAGGAAAGACAAGGACGTGTTATATCATCACCGTGACAGAGTACTTGACCCGATGGGCAGAAGCACAGGCGGTTAAGGGTTACACGGCTACTACAGCTGTGAAATTTTTGTTCGAGAATGTGTTAACACGGTTTGGATGTCCAAAAATTCTAATGAGCGACCACGGAATGTACTTCCTGAATGAGACTATCGGCACACTCACTGAGGAGTTCCAGATATATCATCAACAAAGCACACCATACCATCCACAGGCAAACGGGACCATTGAAGATTTCAACAAAATCTTGGAGACTGCATTGACAAAGGTATGTAACACGTAGCGAAACGATTAGGATTTGCGCATACCTGCTGTGCTATGGGCATATCGAACAATGCCCAAGAAATTGACGGGCCAAACGCCTTTCCCATTAGTCTATGGCAAGGAAGTTGTCATTCCAATGGAATACATTGTACCTAGTTTGCGAATAGCAGCGACGGTAGGCATGGCAGACCATGCGGCTTTGGAAGAGAGAATTGCGCAACTGGAAGAACTTGAGGAGGAATGGTTTCTAACAGGATTCCATCAATAGGTATAGAAGCAGTGGGAAAAATTTTGGCATGATCGCCATATCAAGATGCGCACGTTCAAAGAAAATGATCTAGTATTACTCTATGATGGCAGGTTCGAGAAATTCCCTGGAAAACTCTGAATGCATGGGTTGGGGCCCTATGTAGCCCAAGAAGTCATATATGGGGGCGTGGTCCAGCTTGCCAAGCTGAATGGAGAACCTTTCCCAGGCAGAGTAAATGGCAATCCCCTGAAGCTCTACATGGGTGGGCTGACCACATGACTAACAGATCGAAGGACAGTCTCATCACTCCAAGTAGTTGAAGGAAAGCGAGGGATGTTAAAGCAGTCTGTGGGGGAGTTGCACGACAATCAGGGGGCACGTAGAATCGGTATGTCACAAGGGTCTTGATTGCGCAGAAGGGGTTGCGCTGCTGCCTGGACAAGCAGAGAGGTGACCATTGATGACACTATTCATGACAAGATGTTTGAGTTATGGCAAAAGGGAGCGGGCGGCAGGCAATTAAGAGACACGGTACGAGCCAGATCTAGAACGATCTATTTCAGGCTTAATTTTACAGCACCAGAAAAGGAGGGAACTAATGAATTTGAATTTCAAAATGCTTATAAATCATAGGGGCATCCGCTGAACGATCTGCGATTTTGAGGAAAGTAACCTATTGTGCCTTCCCGCTGATATGGAAATGTTCATTATTTACGCTCAAGGAGTAAGCCCAAGGGTTGTGATATGGTCATTGGAGATGCAGGACTTTTGGATAGTATGGTGTCGACGGTCGCGGGCACCACACAGAGTTCAGCACCAATGGTGGGGGATGTGCTGGAAATTCTTAGACACGAAGCAGAACTGGTCTGGATGCTACTACCTAAACAATGGGCTGACTGACGAACCATAAAAGATAAGGTAAATACTGTAAATACAAAGACAATGGATGGAATTGCAACTAACAATTCATCTCTAGTTCACCTTGAAGATTGGGATCTCACAGACAGCAACAATTGTCTTGCAAAATTGCAACACAGGCAGTAGCAGATAGTGCCTATAGGAGACCATAAATTGGAAACTTGTTGTGTTGGCACAAAGAGTTCTCGTATGCGGCACCCTAGCTTGAGCTAAAATCCTATGAGGGGGTGCTCCATGTTAACCGAGCAGAGCAGAATGAGCATCAACGGTTGCGTGAATGAGTGGAGGCAATGGAGAAAGAGCTAGAAGAAGAGTTGTAGGAGACAAAGAGGGAGCAACAGAATGAAGTGCATCACTCACAGGGATGGTGGACCTTGAAGCCTAGGCAGCGCATGTCGCCGCTTCGACGAGTGACTCAAGACAATTACAATGACTGTGTTGGGTAACGGAGGCCCCGTGTAACGGTTTAGGGCTTAAAGCCTAGAATTTAGGGTAATAATATTGTAAATCTCTGAAATGCGCAGAGCACGAAATGTAATAGGTTGAGTCAAGGGGTTGTCCGCCCAAAAATAATATAGAATAATTGGAAGTAAGTCAGCCTGCCCATGGTCTGCAGACCATGGGAATGTATAAATAGAGCGAGGCTCTAAGGGTAGAAAGTAGTTTTTTTTTTACTAGATCTGAAGTGTTATGGGTCGGTAAAAGTAATCAGTTTCTGCGTCTGTAAGTTTGGGTCAAGGGTGTTAGTGGGTAGATAGAGGCTCCACAGCTATGTGTGTGGACCCCTGAAGTTGTATGAGCAGGACAAAGAGAAGATTGTACTGAAACGAAGACATTAATAAAGATAAGTTGGTTCTAAAACGTTGTGTTGATCCTAAGTTATTACGAATCTGGTTAGATTCTAGTTTATGCGTCTATTATATGAGTTTTACCCTGTATTTATGAATGATAGTAATGCGCACTGGGTAATAATGTTAAATCCTTGCTTAAATACTGCAATAAGAAGATTAGATCTATAGCAATTTCATTAATAAGAAGGTGCACCTGCGCGAATCTACGCGGAAGCTCGATAGCAGTACAGAGTAATGAGAAGGTACAGGAAGGTTCGCAAACCCTCCCGCCCACATCAAGACATCCCAAGGGTGCAAAAACTTGGTTCCAGCACCCTCCCCTGCTACCTCGTGTGAGAACTCAGTTCGCACTCCACGGACTGTTGCCGAAAGGGCCGGTAGCTACGGGATTTTTTTGGCTAATAACTCTTCCGAACCTAGGTTAGGGCCCAATAAGCCAACAGTACTGAAGCATCTAATGATTTGTGTGAATCATTATTTCCTTACCTATTAAATAATGATTCCATTTCTTAAAACCTTAAACCAAAGCAAACAGTTATTTATCATATGTTGAATAGTTTCGGAATGAAAACAAATTGGTTTCCATTTTTTAAGTAAGACTGCACCCATTGCATAACCACTAACATCTGTTTCAATTTCGAAAGGTTGTTGAAGATCTGGTAAAGCTAAAATTGGTGTTGTGACAATTTTTTGCTTAAGCGTATCAAAATATTTTTGTTGTTTTCCTCCCCACTGAAAGGGAACTTTAGAACTTGTTAAAGCATGTAACGTGATGCAATCAAAGAAAACTGAGCAATAAATTTCCTCCAATACTGAATTGAACCTATGAAACTTCTAACTTCAGTCACATTATGTGGTCTTAGCCACTTAACGATCATGTTGATTTTAGCTGGATCTATTTTCAAACTTCCACCTCCAACTATGTAACCAAGATAATTCACCGAAGTTTTCCCAAACTCACATTTGGAAATTTTAGGGTACAATTTTTACCTATGCAACACTTCGAACACCTACTTACCATGCCTAACATGCTCTTCCATACCTAAACTGAAAATCAGGATATCATCTAAGTACATTATGAAAAATTTCTCAATGTATGGGTTAAATACATCATTCATAACCTGCATGAAAGTTGCTGGCACATTACACGAGCCAAAAGGCATTACTAACCATTCAAATAGTCCCTTCCTAGTTTTGAATGTAGTTTTCCAGATGTCATTTTCTGCAATGTGAATTTGATGATATCCACTTCTTAAATCTAACTTAGCAAAGTAAACAACATTTTTTAGTTGATCAAGTAAATCATCTATCCTAGGAAGAGGATACCTATTTTTTATTGTGATTTTGTTTAAGGCCCTAAAGTCAACACACATTCTCCATGTCCTGTCTTTCTTAAGAACCAAAATTATAGGTGAGCCACATGGAGATGATTTGGGTCGAATAAAACCTTTTTCAATCAATTCCTAGATTTGTTTCTTTATTTCTTAGTTCTTTATAACTGACATGTGATATATTATGATATTAGGATATACACCGAGAACCAACCCTAGAGAAAGAAAAAATGAATCTGACCATATATTGTATTGCAATGGTAGGAATTACCACTCCTCAAACTCTCAAGATAGAAGGACATATCAAGAGGAAGAAGGTTCAAGCAGTGAAATATCAGGAAGAAAGGTATCAAGAAACATCAAAAGAAAAGGATACTCACCAGGAACCAACCCCAGAGAAAGAAGAAATGAATCTGACCATATCTTGTAATGCATTGGTCGGAATTACCACTCCTCAAACTATAAAGATAGAAGGACGTATCAAGAATAGAAAGGTAATATCGTTGATTGATTTGGGTAGTACCCATAATTTTATTTATTGTAAGATAGCCAAGGAATTGAATTGCTTCCTATATCTAGCACTAGAGTTTCAAGTGATGGTTTTAAGTGGAGGAACCATAAATTTCTATAGAAAGTGCCATAATATCAAGCTATCCATGGGAGAATATGTATTGAATAGCCTAATGCTTTCCATTCCAATGGGTGGTGTTGATGTTATACTAGGAGTCCAATGGCTATAATCCTTGGGTACAATAGCTTTTAATTTTCATGAAATTTTGTTCGAAAGGAAAGGAAGTTGAATTAAGGGGTATCATAGGGAAACCAGGAAAGATAATAAACTCTAACGAAATGACAAAGCTTCTAAAGAAAGAACAATGAGATGTAATTGCACAATTAAGTTCACTAATGGTTCCCACATCAAAATCATCTATTTCTCCAGATCTCCAAAAAGTCTTGCACAACCATTCCAAGGCATTTGAGACTCCAAAATGTCTCCCACGTATTCGTGATCATGATCATGTTATTTATTTGATTCCAGGAAGTGTTCCTCCAAACATCACGCCTTATAGATATCCATATGCCCAAAGGAGTGAAATTGAACATATGGTTGTAGAAATGGTAGAGGTTGGTATAATTATCCAACCAAATTTGATAAACAAAGAAAGGGATGAATGGAAGAATGGCGAAGCAGGGTGAGAACTCATTCAAAAGTTGTCGAAGATCCAAGTTCCAACAACATTGCTAGAACTTGACAAGGAAGGAAAAATCATAATGGAACCTGAAGCATTCACAGCACTAAGAAGTCAATAGCTACGAAATCGATCAATTTCAGAGCATCTCATCAAGTGGAAGAACTTACCCACTAAAGGTTCCACATGGAAGGATGATAATTTTATACAGAAGCATCCAGAACTACTCAAGCATTGAGGACAACACTTTTTGAAGGAGAGGGGCATGTTAGGTCCCTATACTACTAGTGTAACCCATTATTATTATTAGTTCAACCCCCTTTTTATATTTTTTTGCCCATGTAGTACCCATATTGTTATTATTGTGCCCCATAGAAGCTCACTATTGTTATTGTTGTTCCCTTAGATTATTATTTTTATGTCGACTCTAATTATATTATGACCCCTTAGACTCCTATATATAAAAAGGAGGTCTTGTCATTTGTATCATCCAAGAATTATTCATTTGTGTAATGTAAAGCAGGTTTCCCCCTCGAAGAGGCTAAATTCTAAGGTGTTGATCTTTTTATCTTTTTGTGAGTTGGTTTCATAATAGTGTGTCCGCTATCTGTTTCATCATCTCTCACTTTTGCTCCTAAGACAAATTTTATTTTCCTTAATTCCTGAGAAGGAAACAAGCATGGAAGTTATCCTCTAACCTGGTTTCCCACTAAAAAACTTCAATTCTTGTCATCATAGGAAACACCATGGTCGGGATGATATGTAAATGAATTAAATGGGATGGGTGTTTCCTGCTCACAGTACTTCCCTAATAATACCAATAATCCACACAATATTCCCCTTAGATCTCGTATATGTGTCCCTCCCCTTCAACCAGCCATCAATTCATTTTCACTTTGAATTTTACATATGTCTGAAAATTTACATAGAGATATTTACAATCATGGGGTGCAGAAAAAAGGGTTGTTACATATTCCACCCCCTTAAGGGAACATTGTCCTCAGCTTTCTATAAACAAAACGCATAAATAACCATTGAGCTTTATATTTAGAACTCTTACATTCATTTACACAGTAAAAAGAAATAGGTAAAGTACCCTCACTTGATCTTCCATTTCCCAAGTTGTTTCATCTAGTCCAAAATACTTCCATTGCACCTTGTGCTACTCTATTATTCAATTCTGGAGCATAGTGTGCCTCTGATCCAGGACGCACAATGGTTCTATTTAGAATTCTCTCTCAAATTCCACCTATATCATAGACCAATCCAAAACATCATTAGTGTCATGTACATACTTCTTAAGTAATGAAATGTGGAAAACATCATGTGCTTTCACTGTGGGAGGCAAGTCCAATCAATAAGAAGTTGGCCCCATTCTTTCCAAAATCTGAAATGGTCCATGATCTGAAATCGATCGTAAAATAAAACTGAAGTAGAATTGATTAATTGCCAATAGTGAATTGATCGTTAACCTTAAGTGTTGAACGTGGAAGACTGAAGGAAAATAGTTGATTTAAGACTTAATCAATAAATTGAGAAACATGATTAAGCATGAATTTGTAGTAAGAATAGAGATAGAAGATAAAAAACATAGATTATAGAGTTCATCCCTAATGGACTACGTATTCGAGTCCGCTTTCAAGATGGGCATCCTCTTTATTAGGATTTATCGAAAGAGGCTCTAAGGGTAGAAAGTAGTTTTTTTTTACTAGATCTGATGTGTTATGGTTTGGTGAAAGTAATTGATGTTCTGCGTCTGTAAGTTCAGTTCAAGGGTGTTAGTGGGTAGATAGAGGCTCCGCAACTATGTCCGCGGAGGCCTAATAGAGTCTGCGGTTATGAGCACAGAGGCCTAATAGAGTCCGCAGCTGTGTGCGCGGACCCCTGCAACTGTGTGCACAGGACAAAGAGATGATTGTACTGAAATGAAGATATTAATAAAGATAAGTTGGTTCTGAAACATTGCGTTGATCCTGAGTTATTACGGATTTGGTTATATTCTGGTTTATGCATCTGTTATATGAGTTTTAGCCTGTCTTTATGAATGATAGTAATGCACACTAGGTAATATTGTTAAATGTTTTCTTAAAGGCTGTAATAAGAAGATCAGATCTGTAACAATTTCATTAATAAGAAGGTGCACCTGTGCGGATCTACACGGAAGCCCGATAGCAGTACAGAGTAACATGAAGGTACAGGAAGGTTTGTGAACCCTCCCAACCACATTAAGACATCCCAAGGGTGCGGAAACCTGGTTCCAGCACCCTCCCCTGCTACCTTGGGTGAGACCTCAGTCCGTGCTCCACGGACTGATGCCGAAAGGGTCGGTAGCTGCGGAATTTGTTTGGCTAATAACTCTTCCAAACCTGGGTCAGGGCCCAATAAGCCAAAAAATGGTTCTGTTGCCGGGATCGGGATTTGCCTAAGGAATGTTTGATGTCAGAAGTTTGGAACCCTACAAAAAAATAGATTGAAGATTGATTAGATCAGAAGCGGTACGAGTTCATAGGTGGCCTTAACACACCTGCACACAAACTAGAAGTTTAGCATGGCAAATGCGATCAAGTTGCCTGTATTCAAAGGTGTAGGTAGTGAAGATCCAGAGCAGTTTTGGTTCATAGTAAGGGTAGTGTGGGACTCGCATAGAGTTACAGACAATAATATTAAAAAGGATACCATGGTAAGTGCACTACAAGATTGCGCGCTGACTTGGTATATTAAGCACTCTAGCGATCACCCCAATGTCAAAATATCAGAGATCTACGATGCGCTAAAAAAGGAGTTTAGTCGGTCGAAATCAAAGACGCGGTCGATCATAGGATTCAAGGAGATCATGATGCTTCGAGGAGAAACCCCTTGGGATCTGGATTAGAGACTAAAGAGTACGATCCGAGAGGCTAACATGACACTAACGGATGCGCAGCACCGCGCGTGGTTTGTAGCGTTAAAGATGCCACACCTAAGGACAACTCTGTCACAACAGAAGATCTTGACCCAAGATGAAGCATTAGAAATAGCGATGAGGTTGCATGAGACTCCAATACAGGATCCTTGGTTGGGATTTCAGCAAATCCATAAGCAAATACAAAATCTATGCTTGGAAATGTAGAGTCTGAAACAGGAGAAGGCACCTAGGCCAGAAGTGCACGAGGAGGTGTGGTGCGTAAAGTGTAACGGTCAGGCCCATGATAAGGATCATTATCTGATATTTGCAAACTACTTGACAGTGGGGAGACCAAGCACAAGCGGCGCTAAGCGCGGCACCCTCGCTCTGGTGCGCAATCTGTGAGGTGGGAGAAAAGCACAACACGGACAACTGTCACCTACTGCAAAAGTTTACCCAAACCCCCCAGCAGTTATTTTGAAATTTTTGCAGATCGGTGGGCCACGATGAACAATATTGTTGTAGTTATGAATTATTGATGGATCGAACACTGGCCTACAAGATGAAAACCGAGGTGCGAGGTCAGGATCCAGCCGCGACAATAGCACGCGGTGGGTTCCAAGGGCGAGGGCAAGGACAAGGAGGAATGGGGCCAGGAAGGGGCCATGAGCAGCTAATCTATTACAACTATGGAGGACCAGGGCACTACATGTGAGATTGTACCAACCCGAACAGAATATCGTGCCCCTACTGCGAGCAGTTCGATCATGAAAAGATAGATTTCCCTACATTGATAGCGCAGATCTGTGAGAAAAGGGCAGCACAACCTACGGTGACGCAGAACATCCAAATGATGAGGTCTGAACCACGCCAGGAAGACCCCAATGTGAACATGATGCTCAGAAGTGGTGCAGCCACAGGGAAGGATAAGGGGAAACTAACCAAGGAAGACGCAAGGGTTTGCAAGGAGACATGTCTGGAAGCTAGGAAGAGCTTCGTGGAGGCCTATACCCCAGGTAGTAAGGATCAATCCAAGATAAAAGGGATCCCTCGATGCTAACTACCTTTTTAGAGACATGCATGAAATTGCTTCACGACAATAAGGCACTTAAAGGATTACAAGAGTTGATAACTAGGTGCATAGGGTCAGGTGAACCTCGCGTGGTCAGAAAATTGGGGAGACATGCTTCACGTACTAGACGGGAAATGCGATTAATGGCGTATATTGGTGATTACGAGATGGATCAGATCATTCTAGACTTACGATCAGATGCAAGCGTGCTACCTAAATAGACTTGGGAGTGCATGGGCAAGCCTACACTACAATGGTCTCCTATTCAATAGCGGATGGCAAACCAATAGAAGATCCTACCCATGGGGACACTACAAGGAATCACAGTAGATATAGAAGGCGCGAGCACACAAATGGACTTTGAGGTAATAGAAGTCGTGGATGACAGTAGCCCTTACCCTGCGTTGTTAGGGATAGACTGGGCCACAAATATGAATGGGGTCATTAATTTAAAGAAACGGAAAATGATATTTGAGAAGTCACTCCACTGTAGTCATCCCACTAGACCCGGCTGAAGGAGCGCACTACAGTGAACCCCTGTGCGATGAAGGAAGTGATGATGAATTGGATTGTATCTACAAGATCACTGCACGAAACCAAGATTGGGTCAATCCAACTGCAGAAGGAAAAATGTCGTGGGATCATGCAGAGTCCAGCACTATAGATTCAAATGAGGAAGACGAGTGGTGGCATAATTGGTTGAACGAAGTAACAACGTTGAAATGCAACATGATGACTAGGTCGGTGTATTGTGTAAAAGCTCAGGATCAATAACTGCCGATGTATGATGGGCTGACTGTGGTAGATGAATTCCTAACCACGTTTGAGAGCGCAGAACCAGAGCACCAACAATTTGATGCGTTAAAATGGGCGTTGCATGCGACACCTGCGCATTGGTGGGGAACACATGAAGGAACCTTTGTCAACTGGTGTGGTTGCAGACAAATGATGCATTGGGAAGCTGGAAAAACAAATAACTAAGAAATACGATGGACGGGATGACCTGCGCATGCACCTCACCAGATGGACCCAAGCCTATGGAGAAGAGCCCCAGTTAGAGTGGGTACACTTATTTTATCATACCCTAGATGTCATCCCAAGGAACTGGTACACTGAAACAGAGCTCCGACATGGTACAAGTGAATGGGATATCTTGTGCAAAGGGTTTTTATTAACATTCTTATTTGAGGACCAATGGATGGACACTGTTGACGATGCATTGCAAGTGGTGAAGGTTGCTATTTTCAAAGTACCATTGGAACTAGAAGAAATAGTGCAGCCAGCCTAGTCGCATCAGTTGAGCCAGGCCATAGAATGTTACAATGTACAAGTCGAAGATGATGAGGATGATCCCAGAAAAATCAATATTCCAGAAATAGAGGGGATTCGCGAGGTGCGTGGACCAGCGATTGAGGACCCCAATATCACTACACCGCTGAAAACAAAACAAGTGAACATTGGTACGGAGGAGGAGCCAAAGTATGCAATGCTTGGGGACTATTGGGATCATTCAACTGTAGATGAGGTTGTCTAGTTACTTCGTGAATATCAGGATTTATTCCCATCCAAAATGACGGAGTTAAAAGGATTCCTCGACAACCTAAGAATGATGAAGATAACTATGAAGCCGGATGCGAAGCCAGTCAAGCAGTGACCCTATCATTGAATCCAAAATATAAAGCAAAGGTCTACAAAGAATTGGATAAAATTCTTGCAGCAAGCATAATTGAACCAATCGAGGAATCTGATTGGGTAAGTCTTATGGTTGTACAGGAGAAAAAACAGAAGGGAGAAATTCGCATTGTGTGGATCTTAGGAAGCTCAATGATGCATGTGTTAATGATCCATTCCCAATGCCATTTACAGACGAAGTACTAGAAAATGTTGGGGGACAGGAAGCCTACTCCTTTACGGATGGTTTCTCGGGGTACCACTAGATCAATATTGCACCGGAGGATAGGCGTAAAAAAACTTACACTACGAATGGGGTTGTTTTCAGTATACGGTGATACCCTTTGGACTAAAGAATGTGTAGGCGATATTCTCGCTCGTTGTGGTAGCTACATTCAAGGAATTTATACATAAGTGTTTAGAGGTATATCTTGATGATTGGAACATATGTGGGCTAGTTAAGAAACATACCACAAGCTTACGGTTGATGCTAGATACTTGTCGACGGCACCAGATTGTGTTAAATATAAAGAAGTGTACTTTCCTTGTCCTCTTCAGGAACTTGCTCGGCCATCTGGTTTGCAGGAAAGGCCTGATGGTAGACCCAGCGAAGATTGTTATCATACTCAATCTGCAAGCACCGCGAAGTGTCAAGCAGTCGCGCGCCACGATGGGACACACTGGTTACTATTGAAAATTCATCAAGAGCTACATGCAGATCATGGCACCGATGGAATAGTTTTTGAAAAAAGAGGATACTTATTGCTAGAATGAGGAATGTAACAAAAGTCTGGAAACGCTCAAGGAAAATATGGCATCAGCGCCTATATTGGTCATTCCAAAATGGGACATCAAATTTCACGTGCATGTTGATGCATCGTGTATCGCGTTGGGCACGTTACTCACACAAGAAGCAGTGGAAGGAATTGATCACCTGATCGCATTCATAAATCAACGATTTTCCAAAGATGAGAAAAGCTACTCCACTACTAAACGTGAGGGATTGGCGATGGTATACGTGCTCTAGAAATACCGCCACTATCCACTTGGAGGACACTTTAAGATGTATACTGATCACTCTGCACTAAAATACCTAGTGAATAAGCCTGTGTTGGGGGGGCACATTTGTAGGTGGCTGCTATTATTTCAAGAATATGATTTTGAAGTCATCGTAAAGCTTGGGCATCTAAACGCAGGACCAGATAACCTGTCCCAAATTGAGAATGCTAAAGAGCCCACAAACTTAGAGGAAGGACTACCTGATGGACAACTTTATGTAGTACCTATCGCAGATGGACATTTTGAGGTTATAATCCACTTCTTAACCACAGGAACCGTGCCACAAGGGTATTTCGTTTAGCAGAAGAAAGATTTGGTGATATGAGCAGCAGACTTTACTGTCATTGCAGGGCATCTCTACAAGATCGGCAGCGATGAAATATTACGCAGATATGTACCTAAATTTGAACAAGGGCGGGTCCTTGACGAAGCACATGGGGGGGTTATAGGAGGACATTATGCGGGATGCACCATAGCACAAAAGATTCTTCGCACTGGACTATGGTATCCAACTCTACATCAAGTCTCCAAAGCGTACTGTTGGGCCCGCGACATATGTCAACTGATGCGGAAACCATTGCAGAGGGATGAGATGCCGCTCAAGCCACAGATGACGCCGAAAATGTTTGATAAGTGGGCCATCTATTTTGTGGGGCCTATCACACCTCCAGGAAAGACAAGGGCGTGTTATATCATCACCGTGACAGAGTACTTGACCTGATGGGCAGAAGCACAGGCGGTTAAGGGCTGCACGGCTGCTACAGCTGTGAAATTTTTGTTCGAGAATGTGTTAACACGGTTTGGATGTCCAAAAATTCTAATGAGCGACCATGGAATGTACTTCCTGAATGAGACTATCGGCACACTCACTGAGGAGTTCCAGATATATCATCAACAAAGCACACCATACCATCCACAGGCAAACGGGACCATTGAAGATTTCAACAAAATCTTGGAGACTGCGTTGACAAAGGTATGTAACACGTAGCGGAACGATTAGGATTTGTGCATACCTTCTGTGCTATGGGCATATTGAACAATGCCCAAGAAATTGACGGGCCAAACGCCTTTCCCATTAGTCTATGGCAAGGAAGTTGTCATTCCAATGGAATACATTGTACCTAGTTTGCGAATAGCAGCGACGGTACGCATGGCAGACCATGCGGCTTTGGAAGAGAGAATTGCGCAACTGGAAGAACTTGAGGAGGAATGGTTTCTAACAAGATTCCATCAACAGGTACAGAAGCAGTGGGAAAAATTTTGGCATGATCGCCATATCAAGATGCGCACGTTCAAAGAAAATGATCTAGTATTACTCTATGATGGCAGGTTCGAGAAATTCCCTGGAAAACTCTGAATACATGGGTTGGGGCCCTATGTAACCCAAGAAGTCACAGATGGGGGTGTGGTCTAGCTTGCCAAGCTGAATGGAGAACCTTTCCCAGGCAAAGTAAATGGCAATCCCCTGAAGCTATACATGGGTGGGCCGACCACATGACTAACAGACCGAAGGACAGTCTCATCACTCCAAGTAGTTGAAAGAAAGCGCGGGATGTTAAAGCATTCTGTGGGGGAGTTGCGCGACAATCAGGGGGCGCGTAGAATTGGTATGTCACAAGGGTCGCAATTGCGCAGAAGGGGCTGCGCTGCTGCGTGGACAAGCAGAGAGGTGACCATTGATGACACTATTCATGACAAGATGTTTCAGTTATGGAAAAAGGGAGCAGGCGGCAGGCAATTAAGAGACGTGGTACGAGCCAGATCTAGAACGATCTATTGCAGGCTTAATGTTACAGCACCAAAAAAGGAGGGAACTAATGAATTTTAATTTCAAAACGCTTATAAATAATAGGGGGCATCCGCTGAACGATCTGCGATTTTGAGGAAAGTAACCTATTGTGCCTTCCCGCTGATATGGAAATGTTCATTATTTATTCTCAAGGAGTAAGCCCAAGGGTTGTGATATGGTCAATGGAGATGCAGAACTTTTTGGATAGTATGGTGTCGACGGTCGCGGGCACCACACAGAGTTCAGCACCAATGGTGGGGGATGTGCTGGAAATTCTTAGACACGAAGCAGAACTGGTCTGGATGCTACTACCTAACCAATGGGCTGACCGACGAACCATAAAAGATAAGGGAAATATTGTAAATACAAAGACAATGGATGGAATTGCAACTAACAATTCATCTCTAGTTCACCTTGAAGATTGGGATCTCACAGACAGCAACAATTGTCTTGCAAAATTGCAACACAGGCAGTAGCAGGCAGTGCCTATAGGAGACCATAAATTGGAAACTTGTTGTGTTGGCACAAAGAGTTCTCATATGCGGCACCCTAGCTTGAGCTAAAATCCTATGACGGGTGCTCTATGTTAACCGAGCAGAGGAGAATGAGCATCAATGGTTGCGTGAATGAGTGGAGGCAATGGAGAAAGAGCTAGAAGAAGAGTTGTAGGAGACAAAGAGGGAGCAACAGAACGAAGTGCATCACTCATAGGGATGGTGGACCGCGAAGCCTAGGCAGCGCATGTCGTCGCTCCGACGAGTGACTCGAGACAATTACAATGATTGTGTTGGGTAGCAGAGGCCCCGTGTAACGGTTTAGGGCTTAAAGCCTAGAATTTAGGGTAATAATATTGTAAATCTCCGAAATGCGCAGAGCACGAAATGTAATAGGTTGAGTCAAGGGGTTGTCCGCCCAAAAATAATATAGAATAATTGGAAGTAAGTCAGCCTGCCCATGGTCTGCAGACCATGGGAATGTATAAATAGAGCGAGGCTCTAAGGGTAGAAAGTAGTTTTTTTTTTACTAGATCTGATGTGTTATGGGTCGGTGAAAGTAATCGGTGTTCTGCGTCTTTAAGTTTGGGTCAAGGGTGTTAGTGGGTAGATAGAGGCTCCACAGCTGTGTGCGTGGACCCCTACAGTTGTGTGAGCAGGACAGAGAGAAGATTGTACTGAAACGAAGATATTAATAAAGATAAGTTGGTTCTAAAACGTTGTGTTGATCCTAAGTTATTACAAATCTGGTTAGATTATGGTTTATGCGTCTATTATATGAGTTTTACCCTGTCTTTATGAATGATATTAATGCGCACTTGGTAATAATGTTAAATGCTTCCTTAAATACTGTAATACGAAGATTAGATCTATAGCAATTTCATTAATAAGAAGGTGCACCTGTGCGAATCTACGCGGAAGCTCGATAGCAATACAGAGTAACGCGAAGGTACAGGAAGGTTCGCAAACCCTCCCGCCCACATCAAGACATCCCAAGGGTGCAAAAACTTGGTTCCAGCACCCTCCCCTGCTACCTCGTGTGAGACCTCAGTTCGCACTCCACGGACTATTGCCGAAAGGGCCGGTAGCTACGGGATTTGTTTGGCTAATAACTCTTCCGAACCTGGGTCAGGGCCCAATAAGCCAACAGTACTGAAGCATCTAATGATTTGTGTGAATCATTATTTCCTTACCTATTAAATAATGATTCCATTTCTTAAAACCTTCAACCAAAGCAAACAGTTATTTATCATATGTTGAATAGTTTTAGAATGAAAACAAATTGGTTTCCATTTCTTAAGTAAGACTGCACCCATTGCATAACCACTAACATCTGTTTCAATTTCGAAAGGTTGTTGAAGATCTCATAAAGCTAAAATTGGTGTTGTGACAATTTTCTGCTTAAGCGTATCAAAATATTTTTGTTGTTTTCCTCCCCACTGAAAGGGAACTTTAGAACCTGTTAAAGCATGTAACGTGATGCAATCAAATAAAACTGAGCAATAAATTTCCTCCAATACTGAATTGAACCTATGAAACTTCTAACTTCAGTCACATTATGTGGTCTTAGCCACTTAACGATCACGTTGATTTTAGCTGGATCTATTTTCAAACTTCCTCCTCCAACTATGTAACCAAGATAATTCACCGAAGTTTTCCCAAACTCAAATTTGGAAATTTTAGGGTACAATTTTTACCTATGCAACACTTCGAACACCTACTTAACATGCCTAACATGCTCTTCCATACCTGAAATGAAAATCAGGATATCATCTAAGTACATTATGAAAAATTTCTCAATGTATGGGCCAAATACATCATTCATAACCCGCATGAAAGTTGCTGGCACATTACACAAGCCAAAAGGCATTACTAACCATTCAAATAGTCCCTTCCTAGTTTTGAATGTAGTTTTCCAGATGTCATTTTCTGCAATGTGAATTTGATGATACCCACTTCTTAAATCTAACTTAGCGAAGTAAACAACATTTTTCAGTTGATCAAGTAAATCATCTATCCTAGGAAGAGGATACCTATTTTTTATTGTGATTTTGTTTAAGGCCCTAAAGTCGACACACATTCTCCATGTCCTGTCTTTCTTAAGAACCAAAATTATAGGTGAGCCACATGGAGATGAGTTGGGTCGAATAAAACCTTTTTCAATCAATTCCTAGATTTGTTTCTTTATTTCTTCATTCTTTATAACTGACATGTGATATATTATGATATTAGGATATACACCGAGAACCAACCCTAGAGAAAGAAAAAATGAATCTGACCATATATTGTATTGCAATGGTAGGAATTACCACTCCTCAAACTCTCAAGATAGAAGGACATATCAAGAGGAAGAAGGTTCAAGCAGTGAAATATCAGGAAGAAAGGTATCAAGAAACATCAAAAGAAAAGGATACTCACCAGGAACCAACCCCAGAGAAAGAAGAAATGAATCTGACCATATCTTGTAATGCATTGGTCGGAATTACCACTCCTCAAACTATAAAGATAGAAGGACGTATCAAGAATAAAAAGTTAATAGCGTTGATTGATTCAGGTAGTACCCATAATTTTATTTATTGTAAGATAGCCAAGGAATTGAATTGCTTCCTATATCTAGCACTAGAGTTTCAAGTGATGGTTTTAAGTGGAGGAACCATAAATTTCTATAGAAAGTGCCATAATATCAAGTTATCCATGGGAGAATATGTATTGAATAGCCTAATGCTTTCCATTCCAATGGGTGGTGTTGATGTTATACTAGGAGTCCAATGGCTATAATCCTTGGGTACAATAGCTTTTAATTTTCATGAAATTTTGTTCGAAAGGGAAGGAAGTTGAATTAAGGGGTATCATAGGGAAACCAGGAAAGATAATAAACTCTAACGAAATGACAAAGCTTCTAAAGAAAGAACAATGAGATGTAATTGCACAATTAAGTTCACTAATGGTTCCCACATCAAAATCATCTATTTCTCCAGATCTCCAAAAAGTCTTGCACAACCATTCCAAGGCATTTGAGACTCCCAAAGGTCTCCCACGTATTTGTGATCATGATCATGTTATTTATTTGATTCCAGGAGTGTTCCTCCAAACATCACGCCTTATAGATATCCATATTCCCAAAGGAGTGAAATTGAACATATGGTTGTAGAAATGGTAGAGGTTGGTATAATTATCCAACCAAATTTGATAAACAAAGAAAGGGATCAATGGAAGAATGGCGAAGCAGGGTGAGAACTCATTCAAAAGTTGTCGAAGATCCAAGTTCCAACAACATTGCTAGAACTTGACAAGGAAGGAAAAATCATATTGGAACCTGAAGCATTCTTAGCACTGAGAAGTCAACAGCTACGAAATCGATCAATTTCAGAGCATCTCATCAAGTGGAAGAACTTACCCACTAAAGGTTCCACATGGAAGGATGATAATTTTATACAGAAGCATCCAGAACTACTCAAGCGTTGAGGACAACACTTTTTGAAGTAGAGGGGCATGTTAGGTCCCTATACTACTAGTGTAACCCATTATTATTATTAGTTCAACCCCCTTTTTATATTTTTTTGCCCATGTAGTACCCATATTGTTATTATTGTGCCCCATAGAAGCTCACTATTGTTATTTTTGTTCCCTTAGATTATTATTTTTATGTCGACTCTAATTATATTATGACCCCTTAGACTCCTATATATAAAAAGGAGGTCTTGTCATTTGTATCATCCAAGAATTGTTCATTTGTGTAATGTAAAGCAGGTTTCCCCCTCGAAGCGGCTAAATTCTAAGGTGTTGATCTATATTTTTTATCTTTTTGTGAGTTGGTTTCATAATAGTGTGTCCTCTATCTGTTTCATCATCTCTTACTTTTTCTCCTAAGACAAATTTTATTTTCCTCAATTCCTGAGAAGGAAACAAGGATGGAAGCTGTCCTCTAACCTGGTTTCCCACTAAAAAACGTCAATTCTTGTCATCATAGGAAACACCATGGTCGGGATGATATGTAAATGAATTAAATGGGATGGGTGTTTCCTGCTCACAGTACTTCCCTAATAATACCAATAATCCACACAATATTCCCCTTAGATCTCGTATATGTGTCCCTCCCCTTCAACCAGCCATCAATTCATTTTCACTTTGAATTTTACATATGTCTGAAAATTTACATAGAGATATTTACAATCATGGGGTGCAGAAAAAAGGGTTGTTACGTATTCCACCCCCTTAAGGGAACACTGTCCTCAGCTCTCTATAAACAAAACACATAAATAACCATTGAGCTTTATATTTAGAACTCTTACATTCATTTACACAGTAAAAAGAAATAGGTAAAGTACCCTCACTTGATCTTCCATTTCCCAAGTTGTTTCATCTAGTCCAAAGTACTTCCATTGCACCTTGTGCTACTCTATTATTCAATTCTGGAGCATAGTGTGCCTCTGATCCAGGACGCACAATGGTTCTATTTAGAATTCTCCCTCAAATTCCACCTATATCATAGACCAATCCAAAACATCATTAGTGTCATGTACATACTTCTTAAGTAATGAAATGTGGAAAACATCATGTGCTTTCACTGTGGGAGGCAAGTCCAATCAATAAGAAGTTGGCCCCATTCTTTCCAAAATCTGAAATGGTCCATGATCTGAAATCGATCGTAAAATAAAACTGAAGTAGAATTAATTAATTGCCAATAGTGAATTGATCGTTAACCTTAAGTGTTGAATGTGGAAGACTGAAGGAAAATAGTTGATTGAAGACTTAATCAATAAATTAAGAAACATAATTAAGCATGAATTTGTAGTAAGAATAGAGATAGAAGATAAAAAACATAGATTATAGAGTTCATCCCTAATGGACTACGTATTCGAGTCCGCTTTCAAGATGGGCATCCTCTTTATTAGGATTTATCGAAAGAGGTATTTTACACCAAAAAAAAAACTAGACTGAGCGTGCACGAAGGCACTTCTAGTCTCTATCAATAGAAATATCTCTCTCCCATATTTCTGATGCCTATCTCGGTTCCCAATTCCGCCTCCGGATGACCAAGATACAATGAAAACAACAACTACCTCTCTAGCTCAGCATCTGCTTACAAGACTCAAAATCACTCTCCCCTTTTACCATGAAAAAAAGGTTGAATTTATAGTAAATTGGGTTCATTTGAGGCCACTCAGGCTCAGATAGGCATGAATGTGGTTTCTTTGAATGTTTAGAGTTATGGTCTTGTCACATTGTGACACCTTAGGATAGGGTTACATGATGGATCAATTAAAAATAACACAAAACTTAAACAAAAACCCAAAATTACACCTTAGGCTAAAATAAGTCTGCTCGCTATCAGGTAATGGCGCGTAGGTCTTGACCATGCCCATGTGATCAAGGGTTGTCTAACCTCACACTGTCATCTAGTGGTCACACTCCAACAGTTCTGGCTAACGAGATGGCGCCCGAACTACTTCATGTGACAATTTTTCCAACTAACGGTCTTCAAACCATGTTTGTGCTTATTAACAAATCTCTGATGTGGTTAAGACTATAAGGTTATCCAGTGGTAACATAATCTTAGGCATGTTCACATGTGACATCTCTGACATGGTTAGGAGCATTACATTTAACATTCATTGCTACGATTACTCCATCTTGGTGTTCACATGTGCAACATGGTTCTATTGTGGTCTTCCCCACACGGTTAGGGATTGTGTTGTTTGTATTGTTTTATAATAAAGTCTGAAGTGGGTTTTTACAATGTTTTTTGTGCGTAGATTTAATAACATATGTTTTACACCATAACTTTAGCGCTAGGTCTTAGGTTAGGACTTAGACTTAGGCTTAGTCCATTACAAAAGATCTTGCCACCTAGCTTAGGTTTATTTCCACCATAGATAAAACCCATTACAAACATATTTGTCACAATATGACATTTAATCATTAACACCATGATGACAACCTGGACCATATCCACCATGAAGAGGTAACCAAAACACTGAAGAACTGAAGGCACTGGCAAAGCTGAAGAAGCTGAAGATGACCTGAACTCTGTGGATACACTGGACTAACAAGATCCTCCTGGATCAATCCTCTACACTTGAAAGCTTTTGGACCACAAAAGTTTGATTTAAGCAGATATTAGGTGAGGGTACAATTCCCTCACTTTTTTGACCTCCATCCACCTTGCTTGCTTGGATTCATGCCCTTGAGTCCCACTCGAAGATATTCAACATATCCACGCCTTGAAGATCGAATCTTCCTATCCAAGATGGTATCTTCCTACAACTCATTCATATACTCAGGTGCCAAATCATCAATGGTCGAAATCTATGTATCTTCCTCGGGATCCATGATCATCAGAGGTTCATACAACTTCAGATTTTCCATATTTACAACTGAGTAAATATGCATGTAAGGAGGTAAATCTAATCGAAATGCATTATTTCCAATCTTCTCAACAATCTTGAAAGGGCCATACCTGATAGGTTTCAATTTCTTACCTTCTCCTTTCAACCTGTCTTTACTGATATACAACCATACCTGATTTTTGACCTGAAAAGGATGATCGAATCGATGCTTGTCATGGCACATTTTGTACTTGGCCTGACTCTTCTCTAACTGATCTTGCACTGCTTCATGTATCTATCTCATCTGTTGAATGAACTTAACTGCTTTGTTTTCATCATCATGTTCACCCACTTTATCCTCTTCAATGAACATGAAATCCATCAATGACTTTGGTAGATACCCACAACATGTTTCGAATGGCGATCGATTAGTCGAAGAATGTAAGTCTTCATTGTAAGCATGTTGCACATAAGGTAAATATTCATCCCACAACTTAGGATGTTTACTGCAGTAACCTCGAAGAAGATGTATGATTGTCCTGTTCACCACTTTCGTCTGTCCGTCAGTCTGTGGATGAAAAGTTGTGCTCTTCTTTAGCTTTGTGTCCATGATTCCCCACAAAGTGGACCAAAGCTCTCCTACAAAATGAGTGTCTCGATCAGAAATAATGGAGTTAGGTAACCCAAAATGAACCCATACATATTCGAAGAACATCTTTGCAGTCTATTCAGCAGTCACTTTCTTTTTGCATGGAACAAGAATGCACATCTTGTTGAATATGTCAACCACAACATACATATAATCATGCCCTCTCATGGACATAGTAAGTCCTCCAACAAAATCCATGAAATGATGTCCCATGGTCACAAAGGAACTAGAAGTGGCATGTAAAAACTGATCTTTCGATTGCTTGGCTTATTGGTCAAAAACATCACACATCCTTTAATTTACTTACATGCGACGCCAGTAAAAATACCTTTGAACTTGTGCCATTGTTTTTCTTACTCCAAAATGTCTTGAAATGTGAGAAGAATGTGCTTCCCGAATGACATGCACTCTTTCTGTCTGTGGTATGCACAACTTACCTGGATGATATAACAACCTATCATGAATATGATAATTGACTTCTTCCACCTAAGCAACATGAGTTAGTATTCATAAATATCTTTGAAATCAGCATCTGTACTATATTGTTCTATATAACTTTCATGTTTTAAAGAACTATTCTGCAACAGTACTGAAGCATTCAAAGATGGTCTAGACAACATATCAGCTACTTTGTTTGTGAAACCTTTCTTGTACTTAATTACTAAGTGAAATTGTTGAAGAAATCCCATCCATCTATAATGACAAGATTGTTGAAACTTAGTTTCAGACTAAAGGTACTTGTTGGATAGTGGAGGCACCACATAACGGTTTTGGGGCTTAAATCCTAGAAGTTAGGGTAATAATATTGTAAATCTTTGAAATGCGCTGAGTGTGAAATGTAATAAGTCGAGTCAAGGGGTTGTCTTCCCAAAAATAATATAGAATAATTGGAAGTAAGTCGGCCTACCCATGGTCCGCGAACCATGGGAATGTATAAATAGAGCGAGGCTCTAAGGGTAGAAAGTAGTTTTTTTTACTAGATCTGATGTGTTATGGGTTGGTGAAAGTAATTGATGTTCTGCATTTGTAAGTTTAGGTTAAGAGTGTTAGTGGGTAGATAGAGGCTCCGCAGTTGTGTGCGCGGAGGCCTGATAGAGTCCGCAACTTTGGGCATGGAGGCCTAATAGAGTCCGCAGTTGTGTGCGCAGACCCCTGCAGCTATGTGTGCAAGACAAAGAGAAGATTGTACTGAAACGAAGATATTAATAAAGATAAGTTGGTTATGAAACAATGCATTGATCCTGAGTTATTACGAATCTGGTTATATTTTGGTTTATGCGTCTGTTATATGAGTTTTAGCCTGTCTTTATGAATGATAGTAATGCACACTAGGTAATATTGTTAAATGTTTTCTTAAAGGCTGTAATAAGAAGATCAGATCTGTAACAATTTCATTAATAAGAAGGTGCACCTGCGCGGACCTACGCGGAAGCCCGATAGCAGTACAAAGTAATGCGAAGGTACAGGAAGGTTTGCGAACCCTCCCAACCACATTAAGACATCCCAAGGGTGTGGAAACCTGGTTCTAGCACCCTCCCCTCCTACCTTGGGTGAGACCTCAGTCCGGGCTCCGCGGACTATTGCCGAAAGGGCTAGTAGCTGCGGGATTTGTTTGGCTAATAACTCTTCCGAACCTGGGTCAGGGCCCAATAAGCCAAAATATGGTTCCGTTGCGGGGACCGGGATCTGCCTAAGGGATGTTTGATTTCGAAAGTTTGGAACCCTATGAAAAAAAAGATTGAAGATTGATTGGATCAGAAGTAGTATGAGTTCATAGGTGGCCTTAACACACCTGCACACAAACTAGAAGTTTAAAGAACGCGATCAAGTTTCCTGTATTCAAAGGAGTAGGTAGTGAAGATCCCGAACAGTTTTGGCTCATAGTAAGGGCAGTGTGGGAAGCACACAGAGTTACAGATGGGTTGGAAGTTCAATAGATCCACATGCAAATACAAAATCTATGCTTGGAAATGCAGAGTTTGAAACTGGAGAAGGCACCTAGGCCAGAAGTGCGCGAGGAGGTGTGGTGCGTAAAGTGTAAAGGCTAGGGTCATGACAAGGATCATTGTCTGATATTTGCAAACTAATTAACAGTAGGGGGACCAATGCCATTGCGACCAGAGGCACAAGCGGGGCCAAGCATGGCACCCCCGCTCTGGTGCACAATCTGTCAGGTGGGAGAAAAGCACAACACGGTCAACTGTCACCTACTGCAAAAGTTTATCTAAACACCCCCACAGCAATTTTGCAATTTTTACAGATCGGTGGGCCACAATGAACGAGATTGATGTAGTTATGAATTATTGATGGATCGAACACCAGCCTACATGATGCAAACCGAGGCGCGAGGTTCGGATCCAGCCGCAGCTATAGCGCAGGGTGGGTTCCAAGGGCGAGGGCGAGGACGGGGAGGAATGGGGCTAGGAAGGGGCCGCGGGCAGCTAACCTATTACAATTGTGGAGGACCAGGGCACTACGCATGAGATTGTACCAACCCGACCAGAATATTGTGCCCCTACTGCGAGCAGTTCAATCATGAAATGATAGATTCCCCTACACTGGTAGTGCAGATCCGTGAGAAAAGGGCAGCACAACCTACGGAGACGTAGAACGTCCAAATGAGGAGGTCTAAGCCATGCGAGGAAGAACCCAATGTGAACATGATGCTAAAAAGTGGTGCAGCCACAGCGGAGGATAAGGGGAAACTAACCAAGGAAGACGCAGGGGTTTACAACGAGACATGTCTGGAAGCTAGGAAGAGCTTCGCGGAGGTCTCTACCCTAGGTAGAAAGGATCAACCCGAGCTGGAAAGGGATCCCTCGTTGCTAACTACCTTTTTAAGGACATGCATGAAATTGCTTCGTGACAATAAGGCGGTTAAAGGATTACAAGATTTGATAACTAGGTGCACAGAGTCAGGTGAACCTCGCGTGGTCCGAAAATTGAGGAGACATGCTTCACGTACTGGATGGGAAATGCGATTAACAGTGTAGATTGGTGATTACGAGATGGATCAGATCATTCTAGACTTACGATCAGATGCAAACGTACCACCTAAACAGACTTGGGAGTGCATGGGCAATCCCACACTACAATGGTCTCCTATTCAATTGCGGATGGAAAACCAATAGAAGATCCTGCCCATGGGGAGACTGCAAGGAATCATAGTAGATATAGAAGGTGCGAGCACACAAATGGACTTTGAGGTAATAGAAGTCGTGGATGACAGTAGCCCTTACCCTGTGTTTTCAGGGATACACTGGGCCACAGATATGAATGGCGTCATTAATTTAAAGAAATAGAAAATGATATTTGAGAAGAAGTCACTCCGATGTAGTCATCCCAGTAGACCCGGCTGAAGGAGCGTGCTACACTGAACCCGTGCGCGATGAAGGAAGTGATGATGAACTAGATTGTATCTACAAGATCACTGCATGAAACCAAGATTGGGTCAATCCGACTGCAAAAGGAAGAATGTCGTGGGAGCATACAGAGTCTTGCAGTGTAGATTCAAATGAGGAAGACAAGTGGTGGCATAATCGGTTGAACAAAGTAACAAAGTTGAAATGCAACATGATGACTAGGTCGGTGTATTGTGTAAAAGCTCAAGATCGATAATTGTCGATGTATGATGGGCTGACAGTGGTATATGAATTCCTAACCACGTTTGAGAGTGCAGAACCAGAGCACCAACAATTTGATGTGTTAAAATGGGCATTGCATGTGACGCTTGTGCATTGGTGGGGAACACATGAAGGAACCTTTGATGACTAGTGTGGTTGCAGAAGAATGATGCATTGGGAAGCCAAAAAAACAAATAACTAAGAAATACGATGGATGGGATGACCCACGCATGCACCTCACCAAATGGACCCAGGCCTATGCAGAAGAGCCCCAGTCGGAGTGGGTACACTTATTTTATCATACCCTAGATGTCATCCCAAGGAACTGGTACACTAAAACAGAGCTCTGACATGGTACAGGCGAATGGGATATATTGTACGAAGGGTTTTTATTAACATTCTTATTTGAGGACCAATGGATGGACATTGTTGATGATGCGTTGCAAGTGGTGAAGGTCGCTATTTTCAAAGTACCATTGGAACTAGAAGAAATAGTGCAGCCAGCCTGGTCGCACCAGTTGAGCCGAGCCCTAGAATGTTACAACGTATAGGTCAAAGATGATGAGGATGATCCTAGAAACATCAATATTCCAAAAACATAGGGGATTCGCAAGGTGCCAGGACCAGTGATCGAGGACCCCGACATCATTGCACCGCTGAAAACAAAACAAGTGAACATTGGTACAGAGGAGGAGCCGAAGTATGCAACGCTTGGGGACTATTGGGATGATTCAATGGTGGATAAGGTTGTCGAGTTACTTCGTGAATATCGGGATTTATTCCCATCCAAAGTCATGGAGTTAAATGAATCCTCGGCGACCTATGAATGATGAAGATAACTCTAAATCCGGATGTGAAGCTAGTCAAGCAGCATCCCTATCAGTTGAATCCAAAATATAAAGCAAAGGTCCGTGAATAATTGGATAAAATTCTTGCAACAAGCATAATTGAACCAATGGATGAATCTGACTAGGTAAGTCCTATGGTTGTACAGGAGAAAAAACAGAAGGGAGAAATTTGCATCTATGTGGATCTTAGGAAGCTCAACGATGCATGTGTTAATGATCTATTCCCAACACCATTTACAAACGAAGTACTAGAAAATGTTGGGGGACATGAAGCCTACTCCTTTACGGACAGTTTCTTGGGGTACCACCAGATCAAGATTGCGCCGGAGGATAGGCGTAAAACAACTTTCACTACCGAATGGGGTTGTTTTCAGTATATGGTGATACTCTTTGGACTAAAGAACGCGTCGGCGATATTCTCGCTTGTTGTGGTAGCTGCATTCAAGGAATCTATACATAAGTTTTTAGAGGTATATCTTGATGATTGGAACGTATGTGGGCTAGTTAAGAAACATACCGCAAGCTTACGGTTAATGCTAGATACTTGCTGACGGCACCAGATTGTGCTAAATATAAAGAAGTGTACTTTCCTCATCCCCTTCGAGAACTTGCTCGGCCATGTGGTCTGCAAGCAATGCCTGATGGTAGACCTGGCGAAGATTGTTGTCATACTCAGTCTGCAAGCACCGCGAAGTGTCAAGCAGTTGCGCGCGATGCTGGGACACACTGGTTACTATCGAAAATTCATCAAGAGCTACGTGCAAATCACGGCACCGATGGAACAGTTGTTGAAAAAGTATGCTACTTATTGTTGGAATGAGGAATGTAACAAAAGTCTTGAAACGCTCAAGGAAAAGATGGCATCAGCTCCTATATTGGTCTTTCAAAAATGGGACATCAAATTTCACATGCATGTTGATGCGTCGTGTATCGCGTTGGGCATGGTACTCACACAGGATGGAGTGGAAGGAATTTATCACCCAATCGCGTTCGCAACTCGACAATTGTCCAAAGCTGAGAAGAACTACTCCACTACTAAGCGTGAGGGATTGGCGATGGTATACGTGCTCCATAAATACTACCACTATCTACTTGGAGGACACTTTAAGATGTATACTGATCACTCTGCACTAAAATACCTGTTGAATAAGCCTGTGTTGGGGGGGCACATTTGTAGGTGGCTACTATTGTTTTAAGAATATGATTTCGAAGTCATCGTAAAGCCAGGAAATCTAAACGCAAGACCAGTTCACCTGTCCCGAATTGAGAACGGTGAAAAGCCCACAAACTTAGAGGAAGGACTACCTGATGGATAGATTTACACAATATGCGTCGCAGATGGACATTTTGAGGATATAATCCACTTCTTAACCATAGGAACCGTGCCACAGGACTATTCCGTTTAGCAGAAGAAAGAGTTGGTGATATGAGCAGCAAACTAAACTGTCATTGTAGGGCATCTCTACAAGATGGGCAATGATGAAATATTACTTAGATATGTACCTGAATTTGAGCGAGGGCATATCCTTGCTGAAGCACATGGGGGGGTTATAGGAGGACATTATGTGGGATGCGCCACAGCACAAAAGATTCTTCGCACTGGACAATGGTGGCCAACTCTACATCAAGTCTCCAAAGCGTACCATCGGGCCCATGACGTATGTCAATGGACGGGGAAACCATCGCAGAGGGATGAGATGTCGCTCAAGCCACAGATGACGCTGCAAACGTTTGAGAAATGGGCCATCTATTTTGTGGGGCCTATCACACCTCCAGGAAAGATGGGGCCGTGCTATATCATCACCGTGACAGAGTACTTGACTCGATGGGCGGAAGCACAGCCAGTTAAGAACTGCACGGTTGCTACAGCTGCGAAATTTTTGTTCGAGAATGTGTTAACACGGTTTATATGTCCAAAAATTATAATGAGCGACCGCGAAACGCACTTCCTAAATGAGACTATCGGCACGATCACTAAGGAGTTCTAGATATATCATCAACAAAGCACACTGTACCATCCACGGGCAAATGGGACCATTGAAGCTTTCAACAAAACCTTGGAGACTGCATTGACAAAGGTATTAATGCATAGCACAACGATTAGGATTTGTGCATACCTATTGTGCTATGGGCATATCAAACAATGCACAAGAATTTGACGGGCCAGACGCCTTTCTTGTTAGTCTATGGCAAGGAAGTTGTCATGCCAATGGAATACATTGTACCTAGTTTGCAAATAGCAGCGACGATAGGCATGGAAGACTACGCGGCTTTGGAAGAGAGGATCACGCAACTGGAATAACTTGAGGAGGAATGGTTTCTGGTAGGATTCCATCAACAGGTACAGAAGCAGTGGGAAAAAGCTTGGCATGATCGCCATATCAAGATGCGCACATTCAAAGAAAATGATCTAGTATTACTCTACGACAGCAAGTTCGAGAAATTCCTTGGAAATCTCCAAATGCATTGGTTGGGACCCTATGTAGTCCAAGAAGTCACAGATGGGGGTGCGGTCCAACTTGCCAAGCTAAATGGAGAACCTTTCCCAGGCAGAGTAAATGGTAGTCGCCTGAAGCTCTACATGGGTGGGCTGACCGCATGACTAACCGACCAAAGGACAGTCTCATCGCTCCAAGCAGTTGAAAGAGAGCACGGGATGTTAAAGCAATCTATGGGGGAGCTATGCGAAAATCAAGGGGCGCGTAGAATTGGTATGTCACAAGGGTCGCAGTTGTGCAGAATGGGTTGCATTGCTGCATGGACAAGCAGAGAGGTGACCATTGCTAACACTATTCATGACAAGATGTCTAAGTTATGGAAAAAGGGAGTAGGCAGCGGGCAATTAAGAGACGTGGTACGAGCCATATCTAGAACGATCTATCACAGACTTAACGTTACAGCACCAGAAAAGGAGGGAACTGATGAATTTGAATTTGAAAACGCTTATAAATCATAGGGGGCATCCGCTGAACGATCTGCGATTTTGAGGAAAGTAACCTATTGTGCCTTCCCGCTGATATGGAAATGTTCATTATTTATTCTCAAGGAGTAAGCCCAAGGGTTGTGATATGGCCAATGGAGATGCAGGACTTTTTGGATAGTATGGTGTTGACGGTTAGGGGCACCGCACAGAGTTCAGCACCAATGGTGGGGGATGTGCTGGAAATTCTTAGACACGAAGCAGAATTGGTCCAGATGCCACTGCCTAACCCATGGGCTGGTCAGCAAACCATAAATGATAGGGGAAAGACTGTAAATATGAAGACAAAGGATGGAATTGCAACTAACAGTTCGTCTCTAGTTCACCTTGAAGATTGGGATCTCACGGACAGCAACAATTGTCTTGCAAAATTGCAACACAGGCGGCAACAGACAGTGCGTATAGGGGACCAGAAATTGGAAACTTGTTGTGTTGGCATGAAGATTTCCCGTAAGCAGCACCCTAGCCTGAGCCAAAATCGTATAAGGGGGTGCTCTATGTTAACCGAGCAGAGCAGAATGAGCATCAACGGTTACGCGAATGAGTGGAGGCAATGGAGCAAGAGCTAGAAGAAGAGTTGTAGGAGACAAAGAGGGAGCAGCAGAATGAAGTGCATCACTCACAGGGATGGTGGACCGTGAAGCCTAGGCAGCGCATATCGTTGCACCGACAAGTGACTCGGGATGATTACGATGATTGTGTTACGGGCTTGTTGGATAGAGGAGGCCCCACGTAATGGTTTTGGGGCTTAAAGCCTAGAAGTTAGGGTAATAATATTTTAAATCTCCAAAATGCGTGAAGCACGAAATGTAATAGGTTGAGTCAAGGGGTTGTCCGCCCAAAAATAATATAGAATAATTGGAATTAAGTCGGCCTGCCCATGGTCTGCGGACCATGGGAATGTATAAATAGAGCGAGGCTCTAAGGGTAGAAAGTAGTTTTTTTTTACTAGATCTAATGTGTTATGGGTTGGTGAAAGTAATCGGTGTTCTGTGTCTGTAAGTTCGGGTCAAGGGTGTTAGTGGGTAGATAAAGGCTCCACAACTATGTGCGCGGAGGCTTGATAGTGTCCGCAGCTGTGTGCGCGGACCCCTATAGTTGTGTGCACAGGACAGAGAGAAGATTGTATTGAAATGAAGATATTAATAAAGATAAGTTGGTTTTGAAACGTTGTGTTGATCCTGAGTTATTACAAATCTGGTTATATTCTGGTTTATGTGTCTGTTATATGAGTTTTAGGTTGTCTTTATGAATGATAGTAATGCACACTAGGTAATATTGTTAAATTTTTGCTTAAATACTGTAATAAGAATATCAAATCTATAACAATTTCATTAATAAGAAGGTGCACCTGCGCAGATCTACGCAGAAGCCTGATAGCAGTACAGAGTAATGTGAAGGTATAGGAAGGTTCGCAAACCCTCCGAACCACATCAAGACATCCCAAGGGTGCAGAAACCTGGTTCCAGCACCCTCCCCTACTACCTCGGGTGTGACCTCAGTCCGCACTTCGCGGACTGTTGTCGAAAGGGCCGGTAGCTACGGGATTTGTTTGGCTAATAACTCTTCTGAACTTGTGTCAGGGCCAAATAAGCCAAGAGTACTAAAGCGGCTAATGATCTGTGTGAATCATTATTTCCTTACCCATCAAATAATGTTTCCATTTCTTAAAACCTTCAACCAAAGGAAACAGTTCTTTATCATATGTCGGATAATTCATTATTTCCTTAGAAAAAGTTTCAGAATGAAAACAAATTAGTTTCCATTTTTGAAGTGAGACTGCACCCATTGCATAACCACTAACATCTGTTTCAATTTCGAAAGGTTTTTGAAGATCTGGTAAAGCTAAGATTGGTGTTGTGACAATTTTCTACTTAAGTGTATCAAAAGCTTTTTGTTGTTTTCCTCCCCACTGAAAGGGAACTTTAGAACATGTTAAAGCATGTAACATGATGCAATCAAGGAAAACTGAGCAATAAATTTCCTCCAATACTGAATTGAACCTGTGAAACTTCTAACTTCAGCCACATTATGTGGTCTTGGCCACTTAACAATCACATTGATTTTAGCTGGATCTATTTTCAAACTTCCACCTCCAACTATGTAACCAAGATAATTCATCGAAGTTTTCCCAAACTCACATTTGGAAATTTTAAGGTACAATTTTTACCTGTGCAACACTTCGAACACCTACTTAACATGCCTAACATGCTCTTCCATACTTGCACTGAAAATCAGGATATCATCTAAGTACATTATGAAAAAGTTCTCAATGTATGGGCCGAATACATCATTCATAACCCGCATGAAAGTTGCTGGCACATTACACAAGCCAAAAGGCATTACTAACCATTCAAATAGTCCCTTCCTAGTTTTGAATGTAGTTTTCCAGATGTCATTTTCTACAATGCGAATTTGATGATACCCACTTCTTAAATCTAACTTAGTGAAGTAAACAACATTTTTCAGCTGATCAAGTAAATCATCTATCCTAGGAAGAGGATACCTGTTTTTATTGTGATTATGTTTAAGGCCCTAAATTCGACACACATTCTCCATGTCCCGTCTTTCTTAAGAACCAAAATTATAGGTGAGCCACATGGAGATGAGCTGGGTCAAATAAAACCTTTTTCAATCAATTCCTGGATTTGTTTCTTTATTTCTTCATTCTTTATAACTGACATGTGATATATTTTGATATTAGGAAGAGGGGCATCAGACATCAATTGTATCTCATGTTGTATTTCTCTCTTAGGAGGATGTTTTGGTTCTTTAAATATATTTTGAAAAGAATATACCACTTTAACCAATCTATCTTTAAACTGATATTCACAACCTGAAAAAGAATATTATCGATCCTTATGTTGTTCTTTTACAACCATGAGTACATATTTCTTACTTTAACTTATTAATCGCTTCATCTGATTAACTGAAACTAAATCCAAGTGTGATTTGAGTTTATGTGCCCTAATATATTCAATCCCATCTTTCTTAAGGTGATATTTATGCTCCTTCCTGTGAAACACTACATCATGATCATAGAGATAAGGACTTCCTAGCACTACTCCACATATGTATGTTGGAATCACATCTAAATCCACTTGATCAATGTAATTAGTTATGATGGAAAATTTTAACCAACATTGCTTTGTGACATTAATCTGAGTCTCTTTATTTAGCCAACCTAGTAGGTATGGTCATGGATGATTTTGTGTCTCCAAACTCGATTTCTTAACTAAATCTTCAGATATTAAATTTTCCTGTGATCCACTGTCAAATAAAGTATCTATTTTCTTGTGCTTAGAAGTTATCCTTATATGAAATAATTCAACCCTTTTTCCTCATTCATATGATTTATGTTTGAAGAAGATGCAGAAGTACTAGAACTTAAACCAGTGTCAGAAGTTTTACCTGTCGAAACCATTGCGGTTATTTTACCTTCATCACTTGAGTCAGAACCCAAATCTTGTTGGATTGATGCATTAGCCTACTTTTCACCTTTCTTCTTCTAGAACTTCTTTGGTCTGAGTTCTGGGTGAAATTTCCAACATTTGGATTCATCATGTTTGATGCTTTGGCAATGTGTACAAGTAGGAATTTCACTTTCTTTCTGAGCTGTCACTGATCTCTTTCCCTTCAAATTGCTCTTCCTCTTGTTGTCTTTGGAATCCTTGATTTCCAACTATATGGATAGTTTTTGTGAAAACTTGAATGATCTGCCACCTGATTCAATATGTATGGCTTGAACACTCACTTCATCAAAGTCATCAAGATTAAACATCAATAATGTATGTTGTAAATAAGAATGTAAATTGCCAATGTACTTTAATAAAGTTTCATGTGTATCCAATGGAATACCAAGCGCAAAATCTTTATTCCTGAACTCTTGAGTAAACCCCTTAACATTCTGCCCTTTACCTTGCCTCAAATGTTGCTAATCAATAACAGCTTGTTGCATGTGTCCCAAAGGATAGAATTGTTTCCTAGGAGCTTTTAAAAACTTAAACCATGAAGAGATGACTTTACCTTTTCGCTTAACATCTATTTGAGTTTTAGTTTTCGACCAAATTAAATTTGTTCCCCCCATTCTAAGTGTAGCTAACTAAATTTCAATTTATCATCAGAAATGTTTTGAATATGACAATACACTTCTAACTACTTAATCTAGTTATCTAACATTTTAGAATTCATTTCGCCATCATAAATAGGTAGCTCAAATTTTACATCAAGTTTCAAAAGAAACAATTTATTAGGTTTCTTTTTTGTTTTATAATCTGAACTAGAAGAAGAAGAAGATGATGATGATGGAGATGATGGAGTAGAAGGAGGTTTATCAGCCTTGCCTTTTCCCTTGTCCTTCTTCAATTTCTTTGAATAAGAAGCTGCATCTCTCGCCTTCTTATCTTCATAGATTTCTCCCAACATCTGTTGCATGCTCAAAAACACTTACTGAAACTGTTCCTCCCTCATCTTCTCTTCAGGAGTTTCACCTGCATCAAATCCTGTCATTGTCAATTTATGAGTGACATTTTGCTTTCCATTCTCTGGATCAATCTCTTCAAGTGTTCCTTCTCCACGTTGCGACGTAGACCTAGTTAACATTCACTGGCAAAAATTCTACAAAACACAACCTGCTCTGATACCAAATTATATGATCTGAAATCGATCATAAACTAAAACTGAAGTATAATTGATTAATTGTCAACAATGAATTAATCGTTAAACTTAAGTGTTGAATGTGGAAGACTGAAGGAAAACAATTGATTTAAGACTTAATCAAGAACTTAGGAAACATAATTCAACATTAATTTTCAGTAAGAACGGAGATAGAAGACATAAAACATTGATTACGAAGTTTGTCCCTGATGGACTAAGTCTCCGGGTCCACTTTCAAGATGGGTGTATGCTTTATTAGGATTGATCGAAAGAGGTATTTGACACAGAAAAAACACCAGACTGAATGTGCACATAGGCACTTCTGGTCTCTGTCAACAGAAATCTCTCTCTCCTAGCTTTCCAATGCATGTCTCAATTCCCAAGTCCACCTCTGAATGGCAAGATACATTGAAAACAATAACTACCTCTCTAGCTCATCATCTTCTTACAAGACTCAAAATCACTCTCCCCTTTTACCATGAAAAAAAGTTGAATTTATAGTGAAATGGGTTCATTCGAGGCCCCTCAGGCTCATATAGGCATGAATGTGGTTGCTTTGAATGTTTATAGTTATGGTCTTGTCACACTGTGACACCTTAGGACAGGGTTACATGGTGTATCAATTAAAAATAACACAAAACTTCAACAAAAACCCAAAAATACACCTTAGGCTAAGATACCCCTGCTAGCGGTTAGGTAATGGCGCGCAGGCCTTGACCATGCCCATGTGAACAAGGGAGGTCTAAGCATAAACTACCATTTGGTGGTCACCCTTCAACGGTTCTGGATAATGGTGCGGCTCTCAAACTGTTTCATGTGACAATTGTTCCAACTGGCGGTTTTTAAACCACGTCTGTCCTTATTAACAAATCTCTGGTGCAGTTTAGACTATGTGATTAGCCCGTGGTAACGTAACCTTAGGCCTATTCACATGTAACATCTCTGACACAGTTAGGAGCGTTGCATTTAACATTCGTTGCTTTGGTTACTCCATCTAGGTGTTCACATGCGCAACACGGTTCCGTCACAGTCTTCTCCACGCGATTAGGGACTGTGTTGTATGTATTGTTTTATAATAAAGTCTGAAGTGGATTTTTACAACATTTTTTGCACATAGTTTTAATAACATATGTTTTACACCATAACTTTAGTGCTAGGTCTTAGGTTAGGACCTAGACTTCAGCTTAGGCCATTGCAAAATATCTTTCAACCTAGCTTAGGTTTAGTTCCACCATAGATAAAACCCATTACAAACATCTTTGTCATAATATGACATTTAATCATTAACACAATGATGACAACCTGGACCATATCCACCATGAAGAGGTAACCAACACCATGAATAACTGAAGGCACTAGCGAAGCTGATGAAGCTAAAGATAACCTGCACTCTCTAGATACACTAGACTCACAAGATCCTCTTGGATCAGTCCAAAAAATCTAGGTTCCAACTTAGCACAGGACCTTACTTTCAGTGAGCTCTTCCTTGGTCTGATGCAGCAATATACATTCTCTCCCACTTGGATTTTTTTGTGCATTCTCTACTAATCTGTATAACTATTTTTCCTATCCTAGGATACCTTCAATTCATGCCTAATATTAATTAGCTCTTGCTCCATTTCCTACAATGTATCAGGTCCAAGAACCACCCTATTCACTGGATCATCCCAACTAATGTGGGTGTTACAATTTCTTCCATACAAAGTTGTTGGGTGAATTAACTTTCTTTTATTAAAACAAATTAATTTCACACACATAAATTGGAAACTAGGTAGGTATGTTTATTTCGAGGTTATTGTGAAAAATATATGTAGAAAGCAATTGATAACTAACATTTATCAATATATAATTGTTGTTATGATTCTTCTATAATATCATGGCAATCAATCAAACCAAAATTTAGTGTAACTCTTCACTCTTTCAAGAACAAAAACATCATTTTCCAACCCTCACTTTTGTAAAAAATAACATTTTTCACACATTATTAGAAATAAAATCACATTTGCAGAATAAAATTGCACTCTTCTATTCTAGATCACTCTTACAGGAAAATGGAATGACACGCATTGAAATCAATTCCACAAACCATTCAATCACAACCAAACAACCATCAAGCCAATCAAAATCCACCCATTCATTAACTAAATAACACACTATAACAAATGTAACAACAACCAACTAACATTTTGTTTCAACAACAAATTATAAAGTTGTAGCAACAATTGAACAGTAGCGACACATGATTAGTAATGATTGATCCACTAACTATGTTTTCACACAAGCAATATATATCAAATATTTTGCAAGTAGTTAATTAATAGTAACTACAATGTATTAGCAAGAATTTGCAATAGTGATAATTGAAATTATGACAAGCATTGTATTAACACAACCTATAAGTAAATTAAATGTAACCACTGTGCTACCTCTACAATGCAATAATCCCTGCTAAAGAGGAGGGGCCTTCCTCCTTAGCAGGGAGATGGTAATTCATAGTTCACAGGCTAGCACAAAAAACCACAAATAAGCCACGAACCTATAAAATGTTGCATTAACTATGAGAAATTACAATATGCACAGTTATGAAAGATGATGGTGCTACCCTTGCACAAGGAAGAGGGTTTGTATATTTACAGGTTTTCATCTTTTCTAATCTTGGTATCAAAATCAGCCATGACAATCTCTCAATTCTCAGGATGTTCAAACTAAGAGTCTCTTTTAACAAATTACAACAATTTACTGAAAATAAAAATAAAATTGTAATAGCACCACATTTTGGCGAGTGACTAGAATGGAGAATTTTAATTGTCATAGTTTAGTTGGTTGAAATGTCAAAAGTGGTCTAATCCTAGTTGGCACAATGGTTTTGATTTACGTGAAATAGAGTAGAAGAATCACAATAATAGTAGAGCATGGCCTAGTGTGAGATCATTACAAAATATTAAAAGAGAAACATTGCATTGTCTGGGAAAAAGAGAGTAGCAGCATCCTAATAAGTTGAGTCATCTTGTAACATCCTTCTTGTCACTTTGTTAGTAAATTTACTCAAAGAAAGTTATCCTCTCATCAAATACAAGAAAAAATGCACAAGGTAGGGTGACATGAGGCAAAAAAATACTTTGGTCAAAAGAATTGTAGTCAATGGGGTAAAAGGATGTGGTTGTAAAGGTGAAAATAATTGAAAATATAAGGAAATATTGGTGAAAAATATGTCAATTCCTAGACATAGCATCTCCCCCCAACTAAAGTAACTCCATGTCCTCATGCAAACCCCTTAGTCAGCCTTCAATGCATGTTGTGAATGCAATTCAGTAGATTTGTAAGCCTATGGTGTGTCCTCAGTGATAGTCATATATCCCTCAAAAGAAATTAAATCCAACCACCAAATCTCTTCCTCTCCATGTTTTAGCTGAAAATCATGTTGATACTTGATTGTTGAAGCCAAATCAAAGGATACCTAAAATTCAACCCAAGCCAATTGGGCCCACATCATCTGATACAATTGACATATATAGGTATTCTTGTAAGAGAATGTACAAATTTTGGGAAGCAATATGGCCCTTCATCCTTCTGTTTCTTGTCACACACTTCCCATCTTATTTTTCTACTGTCTAGTGCATTATGTCTTAATTGTTAAATGATCCTAGAACAAAGGTATAATATTTTTCTATCGAGCTCACTTACTGTAGTTACTATAACTAGATATTGTCAAAAATTTCCATATGTCCTCACCACAACTGTAGCAAAACCTGGTTCTTCTCGGATCCACAACATTCTACTATCTTGGTTTGTTGTTATAAATTCATGAGCTAATTTCTAGCTTATCTAATTTTGCACAAGTGAGGTAAACTCCCTTAGCTAGATATCTCCCACACAAGGTGAGAGATTGAAGCTTTTTGCCCCATAGCACATAAATTCATGTAGATACAACTCGCATTGTAAGTGTTGTTTTGCAAAGTTACTTTTCTTGAATACCAAAACCGTAGTTATCTCATACAAACTCCTTTCCTCAGTAGCTTTCAATTGAAAAAGAAAAATTGTCTTATGAAGAAAAAAGGGGTAAGAAGGAGTGGCCTTTCTACATCTTGGTATTTCATGTACGAGGTTGTAAATTTTCTCTTTGTCCTCCTCTAACTGCTAAGATTTTTTCTTACAATTCCAACACTTGTCTCCTTTCTTTCTCCCTTTCCTCCTTCACCTTGTCTCATTTGAGTCTCTGAATCATTAATTCTTCAACCCAAGCCTCCTTAAGAATATGAATAATCCTCCTATGTGCTTAGCGGGACTACCCATTTTTGCAATGATACAACTAATTGTCTCCACTTGCTAAATTTTGCAAATAAAAATATCGTGTCTAAATTATCATCCTTTCTAATTTTAGACCGCACTGCCTCAGTTCTTGTTACAACAATGTCTTTAACAGATTTTTGTGAATCCTCCTAGGTTTCAATATTTTCTTCATCCTCTGGTTGTACTGCATCAACTACTAGTTATTGTGTATTAGTAGCATTGTCGACAGGTTCGTTTTATCATGAACTTGATTTCCTTCATGCCACTCTACCTCAATTGTTACACCAAATATCACACTTGGGGGGGGGGGGGGGGGGTGTGCGGGGTTGGTGGTGGGATTGTTGTTGAATCCATGTAATGGAAAAAATTATCATTTAAAACATTTCATCAATAATTAACCATGTAGAAATGTATCATAGAAAAATGCACCATAACAATGAATGAAACTATGCATCAAGAATCCATCATCACATCAACACAAGATAACACAAGATTTTATGTGGAAACCCTTGCAAGAGAAAATCATAAATCATTTTTGTCTTTTTCTTCAATTAATTTACATAATAAATATTTTTAGGCACCGACCCCCAAGATATGCAAGAAACTACTTGTGATAGGCTACAACATGGCTACAACTTGATTGAGGCACCAACCTCGAACATGTGCAAAATTCAAAATGTTGTAGGTTTCAACCTAATTGAGGCACCAACCTCAGTGAAGGAACCCACCTCCCACTTCAACTTCGAGTGGACCACTTTTCACAATATTTCAAAATGGATCCACATATCCCTTAAACAAATATAGATCTTAAAAAATTGATCAAGTTATTGTTGCCACAATGTTGTCATAACCTGCTCATAACTTGCTTAGCTCATCACAATAATATATTCACAATATGGTGACATGACACCTTTCCCTAAACCTAATTTCTTCATATATACACCAACTTCTACAATTTGTTCATAAACTTTGAAGCGTCTCAAAAGTAATATTATAGGTTCTGGACATCAGAAACATATCATCAAGGCTCGTTATGCCCCTTAGAATGATTACATTAGAATATTGTTCATGATGCTTCTTCCAAAATTCAGTTTGACTTCATGTTGGCTCCAAAAACCATATAAAATAAAAGAGAAAAATTGAAGGTTAAACAAAATAGCACAATCCAAGTGTATTCTACAAAAAATACCTTTATTGTTCGACAAAATGATATTTTAAGGATTCTACAAAATGAACCAATCTGGTGCACAATTAACCCTTACAAAAAATTAAACCTAAAGGATTCAATCTCATAACCTATATTTTACAAACCAAGTTGCATAACCATCCAACCAAAATGTCTAGTCATGATAGACTTAGGCCCGAAAGTGTTTTTAATGTAGTGTATCACTCATATAATAAACATGCCTTGTGGGCTCAAACCCTGGGTGAACGTTAATCTAATAAATATTGTAGTATTGTTACCATCCTCACCAACCCATGGGCTTATGATGAAACACAATTACTATCCCTGTGAGTTTAAACAATATAACACAGCGACAACAACCCCCCCCACACTGTGGGCATATGATGTAATACTGAGACTAATCTACGAGCTTACCATTATAACAATATAGTGAGATCCCTCTGAGTCATAGGCTCAAAAATTACATTACTACAGTGAGATCCCTTCTAGATTATGAGCTATAACATTGTTATGAACTCCCTTGTAACATGTGTGGGTCACAAATAAAATAAAAAGAATTTCCCAACAATATTTACACAATATAATGCTAGGACGGGATCCCTACATACCTGAACCAATAACCTTCGCTATCAAAAAATCCACACACAATCACATAACCATAGATCCACACTAATTCACACATCTCTTCCATTCTAGTGTGACCTATTTATCTACTCTACCTGGGGTGAAACATTCCATCATTTGGTCGCAGGGATACCTTAAGTTATTTAGTCAACCATAGAACCTTACCACATGACCCTGGTATTAAGGGTCAATGGGCGCACACGTGTTGACATCATCACACCACATGGCATCATGTGATTAAGATATGTTTCACTTGAATTCATGCTTATTGGCTAACCAAAAGTTCCTTGTTAGCATGCCATATGGTAGGTTGTCATGCCATCATCAATGTGCCACATTATCGTCACTACCATGTTTCCCTATCACAATTTGCCACATGTCCTTGAACTAACACTTGTGTAACCATTGGATGCCTTCCACATGTCCATGTATTTCCACTTGCGTAACCACTTGATTCCTACCAGGTGTAAACATTTCATATGTCTGATGGGGGAGGTTAAATTTCATGCAGCTCTACTCATCATCCATCGCTCATGCTTTTGACCACAATTAGATCAGACAAAAGGTGCATGTTATTTAACTACATTAAATAGTGCACATGTTTGTGTACCCGAAGTTGTTTATTGATTTTCCAATGTATGGATCTGACCTCAACATGTGAGATCTTTAAAAATTTTGGTGAATTTACATAAATTTGATGTTTTTCGTCCTTATTAAAACTGCCAACTTCAAACCATCATAACTTCTCATCAAGGAGGAGATTTTCCAAGTGTGATATACCATTGGAAAGGTCTAAAAGAATACTAGCCAACCATACCATCCATATACTCATTAAGACATAATAACTTTGAAAAAAAATATCAATAAACATTATTAGCATTAATCTCCCCCTTTGTCGTTGATGGAAACACCACTAGACATTGATGGTCATTGATGGAAATGCATTGAACTCACAGTGAGATGCTGCTAGCGAAACCCTTTGACTAGTTGCAAAGATTATTCCTACTTGATACTTATTTCTATCATCTCTCCTCTATATATCTGCTAATGTCTTCATTCTCTCCCCCTTTTACATTAATGGAAAAGGACATGGTTGCCTACCAATGCACCATAAATGTTCCTGAACTTTCTTGTAGACTTGATCCTATTATAATGGAATCTCCCCATGAGATCATGCTTCTTGCTATCTGAATCTACCCATGTCAATAAATTATAATAGAGATCTTCCTCCTATCAAAGGCTAGATGAAAACCCCTTTTAATGTTGTTTGAAGTTAGTGAGATAGTCCTTTGTAGGGGAATACACCACTCCCATCCTTTGTCTAAGATATTTGAAACTTTCCCTTATCAATGGCTTAGTGAAGATATTAGCAATTTTTTCTTTGGTTGGAATGTATTCCAATTTGATTAACTGATCAATGACTTGTTCTCATATAAAGTGATACTTGATGGCAATATGCTTCATTTTTAGTGCATGAAAGGATTTTTTGAGATATTAATTGCATTATTATTCTCACACATGATATAAATAGGTTAATCACTGCTTTGTTGAATATATTTCAAATTTTTCCTCATCCATAAAACTTGAGTACAACATGTGGCTGTCGTGATATACTCTGCTTCAGTTGTAGATAAAGAGATTGAAGATTTTTTCTTGTTGATCCAAGAGACTAGGCACATTCCAAGAAAGAATGTTCCTCCACTATTGCCCTTTTTATCATCCACGCTTTCAACCCAATCTACATCTATATGGGCCTTAAAGTAACATTTTCTCCCATAGGAAACCATAAGTTGTAATCCATGGTGCCCTACAAATACTTAAATATTCTTTTAACAACATTCACATGAGATTCCTTCAGACATGACTGAAACCTACCTACCAATCTGACAGCTTGCATGATGTTTGGCCTTGATGTTGTTAAATAGATAAGGTTATTGATCATCGAGTTGTACACAATTTGGTATACCTAAGGAGACTCGTAATCTTTACTAAGTTTACAACCTCTAACCATGGGATTTTTTACAGAGGCACAATTTTCCATTCCAAACATTTTTAGAATTTCATTAAGATATTTAGATTGAGATATGAAAATTATTTTTTTGAATTAATTAACTTGTAATAATAGGAAGAAAGATAATTATCCTAGCATCGACATCTCAAATTCTTTCTGCATACTTGTTACAAATCTCTTGCTCATGAAATCATCATTACTACCAAAAATAATATCATCCAAAAAGACAACAATGATGTCAGTGGTGCCTCTTTTGAAACCCTATTGTTGAAGATAACCATCCAATCTAGAGTACCATGCCTTGGGAGCTTGTTTCAAACCATACAATGCTTTCTTTATTCTACATATGTAATCTTTGTCTTATGTTAATTGAAATCCCTCTAACTACTCAACATAGAATTCTTCCTGTTGAATAAAATGTAACTAGGTTCATATTTCATTATGACTTGTAATTAGAATATTATGAAGAAAATTATTATTCCTTGAATCATGGGTTTCATGAGCAAGACGTGATTACCATAGGTCAAAGACTTCATCTTGATGTCTTTAGGTTTTTATGTTTCAGCATAAGTATTATAATATTCATAAGATCAAAGGCTTACACTCCAAGAACAAGTGTCACTATCCTCATGTAAATCCACTCTGCAAAAATGTTATAATCTCCTCGATTATATGTCAGCCTAAATTCAAGGCACTCATGTCGACTCAAGGTGTTACCGTTGACCCATATATATAAGGTGTGACATGAAGTCTAAAGCAACAAGTTTCGGATCATCTAATACATTTAAAGAAGATCATATGAATACACAGGGATACCTCAATAAAGTGATCAAGGGTAATATAATAACTCTCGGAAGTCTATGGATTAGTTCACATTATAGTCAATGAATAACAAAAATCATACACCATGGAGGATCTCAAAAGTTTGTAACATATATACACATACAGTATCTTTAGAATCTCGGAAATATGGAATATACGTCGAAGGTATCTCTGAAATTGATACATTGTGATTACTCTCGGAAGGTATCAAAGGGTTGTATATATATAAATATACATTCACTGCTCTTCGTAGTATCATGTGTATATATATGTAACTACAGTTCTCGGTGATGACATATAAAGTGACTATACTCTCGGAAGGCTATAGTTCTAGGTGGTCACATATAACTTTGTTGTCTCTCGGTGGAGGCTACAGTTCTCGATGATAGCACATGTACTATGACTACATCTCTCGGTGGTGACTGCATATACATTCATTGCTCTTCGTAGTATCCTGTGTATATATATGTAACTACAATTCTCGGTGATGACATATAAAGTGACTATACTCTCGGAAGGCTACAGTTCTAGGTGATCGCATATAAATTTGTTGTCTCTCGGTGGAGGCTACAGTTCTCGATGATAGCACATGTACTATGACTACATCTCTCAGTGGTGACTGCAGCTCTCGGTGGTAGATTCAGTTCTTGATGGTGGCACATCTAAACAATATCATAACTCAACAAGGAGTATGCAATTCTATCTCAATATAAACATCATAAACAAAGGATTATGGCAGCCGAGAAAAGGAGGAATCGAATACAGTAACTGGACAGCATGGACACAAGGACATAAGGAGAAGAATAGCATGAAACTGTGAACTAAATAGAGTAGAGGATAGTGACAATTGTCTTGGAGGGAACTTGGTGTCTATCTTGTCAAGGGTCTTAGTATTCATCATCTAAACATTTATAAGAAGAGATTGAAGAGTTTTCCTCTCAAGAGAAGAGAGGTTTTGGCCCTGGCAGAGAGACAACATCTTGTGTTCTTGTTTTTGTGTTTTGGTAGTAGTTTAATGAAGTAATAACATATGCACTAATAATAAGAAGAAGAAGAATAAGTTAATAATGAAATAAAAAATACTCCACAAATTGTTATCAAAGTAACAAGAATCGCACTACACACATTTGCCCTAGATTCTTCAACATGGTACCAGAGCTAAGGTGACACATCAAGGATAGGGCAACCCATGAACACTTATCAAGGAGGAGCATCTACAAGGTTGAAGCATCAAGCCTAGAAGTCTCAACAATTCAAGGTCAAGAAGGGTATACAATCCATCATTCATCAAAAAGGTCTGCAAATCTAGAAGAAGAGCCTTATATAAAGGCACCTACAAAGAAGATAAGCTTGAAGCAGGACCTTCATCAAGCCATCAAGTCTTCAAGTAGAAATCAAATCCATTACATCTCAAAATCTATCAAGTAATTACATGTCCCCTTCTAAATATACATCAATGTCTTTTTGCAAGGAAAACAATACATTGGTAGGAACCAATAACTTTCTTGCATGGAAGAAGAGGACTAATCTACTATTCAAGGAGAATGAACTCCTAGAGCATATCAAGGGGAATATCACTATCCCTTCTAAGGAACAAAATCAAGCCTTAGCCAAGTACAATAAATATGAGACTAGATCTCAATGGATTCTAATAGAAGCAATCAAAGACTCTCTCATTCCTTATGTCTCCAAGTTTGGGACATCAAAAGAAACTTATGATAAGTTAGTAGAGCTATTCTCAGTATCCACAACCAGAAAAGTAATATCTCTAAGGAATGAATTATACAATATGAAGATAACAAAGGAAGGAATAGCTCCCTACTTCATGAAAATCTCTGAAATGAGAGATCAACTTCAAGAGCTTTGGGAAGTCATGTCTGACAAAGAGATGACAACTCTAGTACTCAATGCTCTACCTGAGGAGTGGGGAAACTTCACGTCAAGAATATATGCCAAGAAGGAATAAACCACTCTTAGTGAAATGTGGTATCTATGCAGAATAGAGGAAACTAGACTTAAAGCAAAGGAAGATGTGGGATCAAAGGAGCAAGCATTTACTGCCATGACCAAGAGAAAGTGTAGATTTGGAACATTTGGTCCACAAAGAAAAAACAACAAAGACATGTGTGAGATCCAATGCTTTGGATGCCAAGAATATGGACATTACAAAAGGAATTGTCCTAAGCTTAAGAAGGACAACAACAATAAAAGAAAGCAAGAAGAAGCTCACATAACTCAAGAGACGAAAGAAGAAGGAAGATCCTCCAGATCTCTACTATGACTAGGTCAAACTCTTTACTTCTAGACTTATTTCAAATTTTTTACTAGTGTAGGAGCATGTAGGAATAGAATAAAATTGCATGGCTAGAAACATCCTCTAGGATCTAGAAGCATAATGTACATAGAGTTCTATATACTCATGAAGATGTGGCATTTATGATAAGAAAAAAAAAAGAATGAGTAGAAATATCTTCTAGAATATAGGAGCATGATAGATATAGCTCAAAATATTCATGAAGAAGAAGCATACCTAGTATAATACCTCATCCACGATGGAAGAAAAACTTATCACGATTAAGAATCTTAGAAGACCTCCATCATCAAAGGAAAAGAAACATTTGCAAGGCAAGTATCTTTAAGATCCTATTATAGAATCTTCAAAAAAAGGTTCATGAACCAAGGCAGATGTCTCATTGGGAATCCCATTCATGGGATTCAAGAAAAGGATGATATGTAGGCAAGCTAAGATGAAGAAAGAAGGGTCACTCCTAAGGATGATCAAAGAAGAATCAAGATGAGGTATGTATGCATTAAAGTTTAGTCATGTTATCATGTATATATTATCGAGTCATGGAATAGTTCTATAACATGATTAAGCATGAAATAATCTCCTTCACCAAGAACATGCTCAAAGATATGTAACATAATGCAATGAAGTTCAACAAAAGAATATGTTCACATAAGGAGTATAAGATTGTTGACTAAGAAGCAAACAAAAAATGTTGACAATTCCATAAATAAAGCAATGAAGGAATGCTCTCACGAGAATCATTAGATGGTTGACCTCTATATGTAATGAGAAGAAAATGAAGAAAGAGATCAAGCATGTCGAAGAACACCATGATCACCGAGAATCATTATTTGACAAGATACTTTGAAGATATCTCCCGAAATAAGGCAAGACAACTCTGATAAAGGAAGAAAATACCCTTGACACCTATGAAGGCCTTGGAGCTATAAAAGATGTAGATAATTGGTTATACTCTACAAATATGTCATGATGAAGAAACCATCCAACAAAAATCAATGTTGAAGCAATATTAGGATGAAGCCATGATGGGATTCTAGTTCGAAGCATGTAAACAAGAAAATACAATGAAGCATCCATGAGAAGAATATTCTGAAGCATGGATAAGATGACAAAGCAATAGCCAAGATGAAAAGAAAACCTGATGTATGACATGAAATCCACTTTCCTCAAAGGAAGCAATGACATGAAAAAATAGGGAGGAAAGTGATCAATGGATAGTGCCATACATAGAAGAAGCTTAAACAAAGACTTCATGACATCAAGAAAGGAAGGAGATCAAGTAGCTAAAGGACCCACAAAGAAGAATTTGTTGATGAAGGAAAGAGTCCCCAGTTAAGAGGGAGCCCTGACAAGTCCCTTATCAAGAGGGAGTTTTGAATCACCCCTAATTACAAAGGAGTGACAATTGTGTTTTCCATTTCATGGGTCATGTACTAGACCAGGACTAACAGTTGTAAGTCTAGATGAAGGCCATGAATGGAAATGTAGACACAAGATAGACACAACATTCTTGTCTTCACTTGGGAAGAAATAATGGGAGGATTGGGTTATCATTTGGCATCTGATACTCTTTGAGGATGTGTAGGGCATCCAAGATAAGAGTAGGCAAGAGGCCCGATATTCTTTGAGGGTTGGGAACCTAAGACAAGAATAGTCCTAGAAGGTCATACTCAGTGAACACCTGGGTGGGTATGTACCTTGAGAGACAATGATGAAGGTGTCTGTAATCATTGGTCTCGCCAACATTGTGCTCTGATATATTGAGAGATAGAGCTGTTAGTCAAGGCCTTGCTATGTGACAATGTTGGTTGTAATGATGCTATACATATGGATTACTAGTCTGGCTCTTCTTATGACATCTCTTTAGTATTGAAAATAGCTTTGTACCATTTAATGAATACCTCCCTAGTTAAGAGGGAGTGTTGAAGAAAATGTAACTAGGTTTGGTTTTCATTATGACTTGTAATTATAATATTATGAAGAAAAATATTATTCCTTAAATCATGGGTTTCATGAACAAGATGTGATTACCATAGGTCAAAGACTTCTTCTTTATGTCTTTAGGTTTTTATGTTTCATCATAAGTATTATAATAGTCATAAGATTAAAGGTTTACACTCCAAGAACAAGTGTCACTATCCTCATGCAAATCCGCTCCACAAAAATGTTATAATCTCCTTGATGATATGTCAGCCTAAATTCAAGGCATTCCTACTGGCTCAAGGTGCTATCGTTGACCCATATATATAAGGTGTGACGTGAATTCTAAAGAAACAAGTTTCGAATCATCTAAATAGTCAATGAAGATCGTATGAATACACATGGATACCTCGGTAAAGTGATCAAGGGTAATATCATAACTCTCAGAAGTTTGCAGATCAGTTCATGTTATGGTCAACGAAGAACAGAACACATACACCATGGAGGATCTCAGAATTTTGTAATATATATACACATATAGAATCTCTATAATCTCGGAAATCCAAAGTATATGTCGAAGGTCTATCAGAAATTGACACGATGTGATTACTCTCGAAAGGTATCAAAGGGTTGTATATATATAAATATACAGTCACTACTCTCATAGTGTCATGTGTATATATATGTAGCTATAGTTATTGGTGATGAAATATAAAGTGACTATACTCTTGGAAGGCTACAGTTCTCGGTGGTGGCATATAACTTTACTGCAAATCTCGATGGAGGCTACAGTTCTCGATGATAGAACATGTACTATGACTACAACTCTTGGTGGTAGATTCAGTTCTCAATGGTGGCACATATAAACAGTATCATAACTAAACGAGGAGTATGCAAGTCTGTCTCAATATAAATATCATAAATAAAGGATTATGGTCACCGAGAAAAGGAGGAATCGAAGATAGTAACTGGATAGCATGGACACGGGGAAAACCAAGGACATAGGGAGAAGAAGAGCGGGAAATTGTGAACTAACATAGCAGAGGATAGTGACAATTCTCTTGGAGGGAACTTGGTGTCTATCTTGTTAAGGGTATTGGTATTCATCATCTAAACATATATAATAATAGATTGAAGGGTTTTTCTCTCAAGAGAAGAGAGGTTTTGGCCCTGGTAGAGAGCCAACATCTTGTGTTCTTGTTTTTTTTTTTGGTATCAGTTTTATGAAGTACGCACATATGCACTAATAAGAAGAAGAAGAAGGATAAACTAATAAGGAAAAGTAAAAGTACTCCACAAATTGTTATCAAAGTAACAAAGAATCACACTACACACATTTGCCCTAGATTCTTCAACATGGTATCAGAGTTAAGGTGACACATCAAGGATAGGGAAACTCAAGAACACTCATCAAGGAGGAGCATCTACAAGGTTGAAGCATCAAGCCTAGAAGTCTCAATCATTTCAAGGTTAAGAAGGGTATACAATCCATTATTCATCAAGAAGGTCTACAAATCTAGAAGAAGAGCTTAATATAAAGTCACCTACAAAGAAGAGTAGATTGAAGCAGGACCTACATCAAGCCATCAAGTCTTCAAGGAGAAATCAAATCTATTACATCTCAAAATCTATCAAGTAAGTACATGTCCCCTTCTAAATAAACATGAATGTCTTTTTGCAAGGAAAGCAATAAATTGGTAGGAACCAATAACTTTCTTGCATGGAAGAAGAGGATTGATCTACTACTCAAGAAGAATGAACTCCTAGAGCATATCAAAGGGAATATCACTATCCCTACTAAGGAACAAACTCAAGCCTTAGCCAAGTAAAATAAGGGTGAAACAAGATCTCAAGCGATTCTGATAGAATCAATCAAAGACTCTCTCATTCCCTATGTCTCCAATTTTGAGACATCAAAATAAACTTATGATAAGTTAGTAGATCTATTCTTGGTATCCACAACCGAAGAAGTAATATCTCTAAGGAATGAACTATACAATATGAAGATAATAAAGGAAGGAATAGCTCCCTACTTCAAGAAAATATCTAAAATGAGAGATCAACTTCAAGAGCTTGGGGAAGTCATGTCTAACAAAGATATGACAACTCTAGTACTCAATGCTCTACCTGAGGAGTGGGGAAAATTCACATCAAGAATATATGCCAAGAAGGAAGCAACCACTCTTAGTGAAATTTTGTCTCTATGCAGAACAAAGGAAGCCAGACTTAAGGCAAAGGAAGATGTGGGATCAAAGGAGAAAACATTTGCTACCATGGCCAAAAGAAAGGGTAAATTTGGCAAATTTGGTCCACAAAGAACAAACAACAAAGACATGTCCAAGATCCAATGCTTTTGATGCCAAGAATATGGACATTACAAAAGGAATCGCCCTAAGTTTAAGAAGGGAAACAACCATAAAAGAAAGGAGGAAGAAGCTCACATAACTCAAGAGATGAAAGAAGAAGGAAAGAAGCAAAAGAAGTAAGATCTCCCGGATCTCTACTATGACTAGGTCAAACTCTTTACTTCTATACTTATTTCAAAGTTTTGAGTAGTATAGGAGCATGTAGGAATAGACTAAAATTGCATGGATAGAAACATCCTCTAGAATCTAGAAGCATAAAGTACATAGAGTTCTAGATACTCATGAAGATGTAGCATTTATGATAAGAACAAAAAAAAAATGCATGAGTAGAAATGTCTTCTTGAATATAGGAGCATGATAGATATAGTTCAAGATATTCATGACGAAGAAGCATACCTAGTATAAGACCTCATCTACGATGAAAGAAAAATTTATCATGATTAAGAATCTTAGAAGACCTCTATCATCAAAGGATAAGAAACATTTGCAAGGCAAGGATCTTTAAGATCCTATGATAGAATCTTCAAAACAAGGTTCGTGAACCAAGGCAAATTTCTCATTGGGAACCCCATTCATGGGATTCAGGAAAACGATGATATGCAGGCAAGCTAAGATGAAGCAAGAAGGGCCACACCTAAGGATGATCAAAGGAGAATCAAGATGAGGTATGTATGCATTAAATTTTAGTCATGTTATCATTTGTATATTATTGAGGCATAGGATAGTTATATAACATGATCAAGCATGAAAGAATCTATTTTACCAAGAACATGCTCAAAGGCTTGTAACAAAATGCAATGAAGGTCAACAAAATAATATTCTCACATAAGGAGTATAAGATTGTTGACTAAGAAGCAAAAAAAAAAATTGACAAGTCCAGAAACCAAGCAATGAAGGAATGCTCTCACAAGAAGCATTAGATGGTTAACCTATATATCTAATAAGAAACAGATGAAGAAAGAGATCAAGCATGTGGAAGAACACCCTGGTCATCGAGAATCACTATCTGACAAGATACTTTGAAGATATCTCTGGGAAGAAGGCGAGATAACTTTGATAAAGGAAGAAAAGACCCTTGACACGAATGAAGACCTTGGAGATATAAAATATGCAGATAATTGATTCTACTCTACGAAGATGTCATGATGAAGAAACCATCCAACAAAAATCAATGTTGAAGCAATATCATGATGAATTCATGATGGGCTACTAGGTTTAAGCATGTAAACAAGCAAGTACAACGAAGCATCCATGAGAAGAATATTCTGAAGCATGGACAAGATGACAAAGGAGTAGCCAAGATGACAAGAAAACTTGATGCATGACATGAAATCCACTTCCCTCGAAAAAAGCAATGACATGGAAAACCATGGAGGAAGGTGATCAATGGATGGTGCCCTACCTAGAAGAAGCTCAAACAAAGACTTCATGACATCAAGAAAGGAAGGATATCAAGCAGTTGAAGGACCCACAAAGAAGAAGTTGTTGATGAAGGAAAGAGTCCCCAGTTAAAAGCAAGCCCTGATAGTTCCCTGCTCAAGAGGGAGTTTTGAATCACCCCTGATTACAAAGGAGTGACAATGGTGTTTTCCATTTCATGGGTCATGCACTAGACCAGGACTAACAACCATAAGTCTATGTTAAGGCCATGAATGGAAATGTAGAGACAAGATAGACACAACATTATTGTCTTAACTTGGGAAGAAAGAATGGGAGGATTGGCTAATCATCTGGCATCTGATACTCTTTGAGGATGTGTAGGGCCTCCAAGATAAGAGTATGCAAGAGGATCGATATTCTTTTAGGGCTAGTAACCCAAGACAAGAATAGTCCTAGAAGGTCATACTCAGTGAACGCCCAAGTGAGTATGTACCTTGAGAGACAATGATGAATGTGTCTATAACCATTAGTCTCGCCAACATTGTGCTTTGATATATTGAAAGATAGAGTTGTTAATCAAGGCCTTGCTATGTGACAATGTTGGTTATAATGATCCTATACAGATGGATTACTTCTCTAACTCTTCTTATAAGATCTATTTAGGATTGAGAATACCCTTGTACCATTTAATGAATACCTCCCTAGTTAAGAGGGAGTCTTGAAGAAAATGTAACTAGGTTCGGTTTTCATTATGACTTGTAATTATAATATTATGAAGAAAATTATTATTCCTTGCATCATGGGTTTCATAAGAAAGATGTGATTACCATAGGTCAAATACTTCTTCTTGATGTCTTTAGGTTTTTATGTTTCATCATAAGTATTATAGTAGTCATAGTTTTACACTCCAAGAACAAGTGTCACTATCCTCATGCAAATCCGCTCTACAAAAAAGCTATAATCTCCTTGATGATATGTCAGCCTAAATTCAAGGCAGTCTTATCAGCTCAAGGTGTTATCGCTAACCCATATATATAAGGTTTGATGTGAAGTCTAAAGCAACAAGTTTCAGATCATCTAATACAGTCAACGAAGATCGTATGAATACATAGGGATACCTTGGCAAAGTGATTGAGGGTAATATCATAACTCTCAGAAGTCTGCGGATCAGTTCACATTATGGTCAATGAAGAACATAAAGCATACACCATGGAGGATCTCAGAAGTTTGTAATATATATACACATATAGTATCTCTAGAATCTCGAAAATTCGGAATATATTACGAAGGTCTCTTTGAAATTGATACAATGTGATTACTCTCTAAAGGTATCGAAGGGTTGTATATATATAAATATACATTCAATACCCTTCGTAGTATCATCTGTATATATATGTAGCTATAGTTCTCGGTGATGACATATAAAGTGACTATACTCTCAGAAGGATACAGATCTCGTGGTGGCATATAACGTGACTAAAACTCTTGATGGAGTCTATAGTTATCGATGATAGCACATGTACTATGACTACAGCTCTTAGTGGTGGCAGCAGCTCTCAGTGATAGATTTAGTTCTCGATGGTGGCACATATAAATAGTATCATAACTTGATGAGGAGTATGCAAGTTTGTCTCAATATAAACATCATAAACAAAGGATTGTGGTAGCTGAGAAAAGGAGGAATCGAAGAGAGTAATTGGACAACATGGACATAGGAAAAAGCAAGGACATAGGGAGAAGAAGAGTAGGAAATTGTGAACTAAACAGAGAAAAGGATAGTGACAATTGTCTTGGAGGGAACTTGGTGTCTACCTTGTCAAGGGTCTTGGTATTTATCATCTAAACATCTATAAGAAGAGATTGAAGGGTTTTTATCTCAAGAGAAGAGAGGTTTTAGCCCTAACAGAGAGCCAACATCTTGTGTTCTTGTTTTTTTGTTTTGGTAGCAGTTTGATCAAGTACACACATATGCACTAATAAGAAGAAGAATAAGAATAAGCTAATAAGGAAAAGTAAAAATACTCCACAAATTGTTATCAAAGTAACGAAGAATCACACTACACACATTTTCCCTAGATTCTTCAACACTTCCTTGAGTTCCCCTTTCAAGAATGTTGACTTTACGTCCATTTGATATACCTCGAATACTTTGTAGCAAATGTTTCACCAAAATCAATTCCTTCAAACTTTTCATAACCTTGGCATACAAGTCTTTCTTTATTCCTCACAACTTGTCCATCCTCATTGAGCTTCCTTCTGTAAACCCATTTGGTTCCAAATGAATTTTTACCTTTAGGTCTTGTAACACATTCCCAATTATTGTTCTTTTCAATTGATCCAACTCCTCATTCAAGGCTTTAACACAATTTTCATCCTTTCTAGCTTATGCAAAATTTTGCGACTTCGTAAGAGACAAAAAGGACATATTTCCTTGAGATGATTTAGTGGAAATCTGTCTTCTGGTTTGAACTCCTGAATCTTTGTCTCCAAGAAATTTATTGTCCAAATGATTTTTCTATACATATCAATATGGAGTCTTTGTGTGCAAAGGCTCATCTTCCTTTCTTTCATCTTCTTCAAATTCTTCATCTTCTTGTTCTTTTGATGTTGATTCTTGGAAGATAATAAGATTAGGATGAGCATGGGGAAGAACCTCATTATGAGGTAGTGCTTCATATACTTTCACATCAATGCTTTCAATGACCTCTCATGTTCTTTTTTTGTATAACTTGTACCCCTTGCTTCAATAGGCATATCCTAGGAAGATTCCTTTATTGACTCAGGATTCAAATTTCACCAGTTTTTCGTCATTCAATTTGATGTAACATTTTCTTCCAAAAACTTTGACATGCTTAAATATGGTTGGTATTCCTTTCCATAGCTCGTAAGTATTTTTAGTGCCTTTTGGCCTTATTTGAGCCCTGTTCAAGATATACATAGTTGTATTATTACTTCTCCCCAAAAATGATCTAGCAGTTGAGCTTCAAAAAGAAAAGATATTTCCATATCTTGAATTGTTATGTTGTTCCTTTCAGCCACACAATTCCTCTAAGGTGTTATGGTGATAGTGAAGTGCCTCCTAATTCGATGATGCTCACAGAGTTCATTGAATTCATGGGTGATGAATTCTCTTCCTTTATCTTCCCTTTATATCTAATCTTCAATCCATTTCATTTTCAATAAGAAACTTGAAATTCTTATATTTCTAAAAGTTTTCGTATTTTTCTTTAAGAAAAGTAACCTAGGCCATTCTTGTAAAATCATCAAAAAAACAACATGAAACACCTCCCTCCTTTTAGAGCACGTGTCCTGGCTAGTCCGCAGAGATATGTGTGAATAATTTCCAATGGTTGGGTTGTTGAATACTCTTTTGTCTTGAAGAAGACTCTGGTTTGCTTCCCAAATTGACATGCTTTGCAAACATCATTGTGAGGATTTCAAATTTTGGGTATGCCTATGATGGCATATGTTCTTGTGAATTTTACCAAGTTCTCAAAACTTATGTGTCCCCACATTTTATGTCATAACCAACTTTCATCTATTCTTCCAACGCAACATTTTTTAATTTCAAATCCATCAAGGATGTATACATTTCCATCAGTCCTGATAGATTTTTCCATCAATTTACCAGTATATTAGTTCTTGATTTCATGTCTTTTGGTGTCGAATGTGACATTGAACCCTTAATCACGCATTTTATTTATCCTTAAATGTTTATGTTTCAATCCTTCCACATACAAGTTATCTTGGGCTTTGGTCCTTCCATTATCAATGTTGACAATTTTGTTTCTTGTTATTCTTGAAAATTCATTATTTCCAAGGATTACCTTACCTCCATCTATCTCCTTGAGGTTGATCAACTTGTTTTGATACCCTTTCATGTGTCTTGAGAAGCCACTATCAACATACCATTTATTTTCATGTTTTTTAGCATATAGGATGAGACCACACCTTTCTTCTTTCTCCTTCCATGTCTTAGGGGGGCACCCTTTCTTCCTTTGATTAATTTTACAGTCTCTGGCCTTATCTCTAAAATTGTGGCATATAAAACATGTAATATGACTTTGAAAAGGGTTTCTTCTACTTTTACCAAGCATGCTTCTAAAGAGGTTACTTGAATAGCTACAGTCATTTTCCTTATGACCAAATGTATAGCATATATGATAATAAATGTGAAATAATGTGTGGTGTCTGGATGATTGTTCCTTAGTGCTTATTTTGGCTCAGTTGCCTTCTTGATTTTTCCCTATTGAGTATCTCGTTGCATCAATAATTTCATCATCCCTTTCTCTCAACTACTTTTCCCTTTCTCCAAGTTGCTTTGACAAGATTTCATATTTCCTTTTGAACTCTTCCAACTCAATTTGCAAAAGCATGACCAAATTTGCATTTGTATCCATATTGGTAAGACTCAAATCCACCTTTTAGTAGTTAATTGTTACTAAAAGCACCCACTTTGATACCACTTGTTACACCAAATATCACACTTAGAGGGTGGGGTGAATCAGTGTAATGGAAAACTTATCATTTCATAATATTTCACCAATAATTAGCCATGTAGCAATGTATGATAACAATGAATGAAACTATGCATCAAGAATCCATCATCGCATCAACACAAGAGAACATAAGCTTTTATCTAGAAACCCTTGTAGGAGAAAACCACAAATCCTTTATATTTTCCTCTTCAATTGATTTACATAGATTTTCATGCACCAACTTGTTGGAGGCACCAACCCCCAAGTTATGAAAGCACTACTTGCAATAGGCTACAACTTTATTGAGGCACCAACCACGAAAAATTGCACGCACACATTTGAAATAGGCTACAACCTAATTGAAGCGCCAACCTCAAACATGTGCGAGCTTTGAATTGGTGTAGGCTTCAACTTGATTGAGGCACCAACCTCAATAGAAGCACCCACCTCCCTCTTCAACTTCGAGTGGACCACTTTTCACAATATTTCAAATTGAATTAACATGTTCATTAAGTAATATAGGTCTCCAAAAAGTGATCATACTCTTGTTGCCACAATTCTTTCATAACCTTCTCATAACTTGCTTCGCTCATTGCAACAATCTCTTCATCAATCTAGTATAATGACACCTTTCCCTGATCCTAATTTTTTCATACATACACCAAATGTTGCAACCTATTCATTAACTTCGATGCATATCAAAAGCGATATTATAGGTTCTGGACATCAAAAACATATCATCAAGGCTCTTCATGCTCCCTAGATTTATCACAATAGAATATCGGTCATGATGTTTCTTTTGAAATTCAATTTGACTTTATAATGGCTCAAAAACCATATAAATCCAAAAATTGAGTTAAATGTTCCACAAAATAGCACAATTCAGGCGTGTTCTACAAGAAGAACCTTTACAAGTTTGACAATATGATATTTTAAGGGTTCTGCAAAATGAACCAATCTGGTGCAAAATTAACCCTTACCAAAAATTAAACCAAGTCCAGTAGAACTCAAACTTCTAACCTTTGCTATGGAAACCTAGCTACATAACCAAGTGTCAAAGATGTCAAGTTATGATAGGCTTAGGCCCAAGAGTGTTTTGATTTTCCTCGGTGAACCATAATCCAATCAATAATGTATTATTGTTACCAACCTCACCAACCCATGGGCTTACCATGTAACATAGTGATTGGCCCTATGAGTTTAAACAATATAATACAGTGGTGATCCCCCTTAGACTACGGGTTTATAATGTAATACTGAGATGAGCCTATGGAGTTACCAATATAACACTACAATGAGATCCATCTGAGCCACAAAATCAAACAATATGATACTACAATGAGCTACCTTCCTAGCTATGAGCTTATAACATTGTGATAAATTCCCTTGTAACATGTGAGACACAAACAAAAGAAAAAGAAATTCACAACAATATTTACACAATATAACACTATGATGATATTCTTATGGAATTAAACCAATAATATTCACAACCAAACAATCCATGCACAGTCACATAACCATAAGGCCACATTGATCCACACATATTTTCCATTATGTCGTGATCTATTTATATTTTCTACTTGGGGTGAACCATTCCAACGTTTGGCCACAGGTTGATTTTAAGTGCCTTATTCTACCATCGAACCTTTCCATATGACCCTGGTCTTAATTCTCAATGGGAGCCCATGTGTTTATGTCATCATTCCACGTGGCATCATGTGATTGAGCCGCGTGTAACTTTAATTCATGCTTATTGGCTGACTAAAAGTGCCCTATTGGCATGCCACACGGAAGGATGACATGTGATCATCAATGTGACACATCTTCTTCAGTACCATGTGTACCTATCACAAGTCACCATGTGTCCTTGAATTTCCACATGGACCTTCCAATTATGCAACCATTGGATTCTTGCCACATGTCAACATCTCATCAGTCTGATGGGGGGGTTAAATGTTGTGCATCTTTACTCATCATCCAACATTCATGCTTTTGACCATTGTTAGATTAGATGAAAGGTGAATGTTGTTTAACAACATTAAACAATGCACATGGTCCTCCACCCAAATCCATTGATTGGTTTTCTAATGTATGTATTTTCCCTCAACATGTGTGATATTTAACAAATTTGGTGACTTTAAATAAATTTTATGTTTGTGGTCCTTATTATAACTATAAAATTAAAACGATCATAACTTCTCATCTGGGAGGATTTTTTTCAAGTGCGATATATTGTTGGAAAGGTATAGGAGAGAACTATCCAACCATACCTTCCATAGACTCATTAGTACATCATAACTTTAAAAAAAAAAAAAATAAAATTCAAACCTAGTTGACTTTACTTGATGGAAGCATGCAAGAGATCTAGTTATTTTATTACTTCCTTTGATTCATGAATGGCATTGTCACTTCCTTACACATCCCTTTAACATCAATGACAATTTTTGTTATCAATGACAACACTATGTCCAACATCAGTTGTTGTTTCTTGTGTGATAGGATCATCATCAATAGGTTATTTCTTACCAACCTGTTAATTCTCCATAGGCTGCTTTGATTCACCTACCAATTATTGTGTGACAACAACATCTTCAGTAGGTTCTTTTTTAGTAGGATATAACTCTATATCATCTTCCTCAAACTCTATTTGCACTCCCATAGACATATGCTTTGGATTGTGCACCTCATCACGTGTGTATCCAGCCCCATTAAGAATTTCCACACAAACGTTGCACAACAATTTTTCAGTCTTTTCAGTATAGGAGGTGGAAATATGCATTCATCATTTCAACAACTTTAGCTAGGATTTCTAAACTTGAGGGTTTATTAGTCTAAAATTTATCTTTTAACAGTGCAAGTTGTTTTCTCAATTCATCATTTTCTTTCCTTAAGCTATAAACTTGTTGAAAAATAGGTGTCAAATTCATAATTAATAGAAGGAAAGTTGTCATCTTGTTTTTGCTTGGATTCCTCCTCTTTATCCCTGCTAATTCATTCATACATCTCCTCTGCGTTAGTTGTTGTTTTAAATGACTGAGTAGGCAATGTTATTACAGTAATCCTAACCCTCCTTAAAAACCTGCCACCTATAAGCTTTTTCAATGGGATTTTCTTAATTCTTGTTTATAGGGGATGTTCCTCCATGATAAGGAAAAACCAAAATTCCAAAATCTCTTATTGTACATTGGTTATGTTGATTGGTGTGTTAGCATGAAGACCTTTAACAACATGAGAATACTTAACAAGTGTATTTGCAAGGCGAACCTCCTCGGGGGTATCAGCACAAGAGTCCTAAACAGGTGTGTCAACAAGGGGATTTTTAGTATCACTTCTTCTACTTGGTCCTACTTCCTCCATGTTGACATCTTCATTATGTTATTCAAATTCATCTTCTTCTCCCTCTCAAGCCATCCCTCTAGCAGCAACCAACGATTTTGCCCAAGTTCTCCCTTGTCATTCTAGTGTATCAATGATAATGAGCTTAATTAGCCCATGGTTTTTCACACAAGTCTCGGGGTGCTTCACCTGTTGGACCACATTGGCCATATGTTTTAGTGATTTAGGGAGAAAACAGGGCATGTTAATAAATTTCCCTTGGAAAGGATGGGCAAACAACTAGAAATGATCATTAAAGATCACTCCAAACCAACCTTCACAAGTGTTGTACTTCTAAATGAAGTATGTCACATCCTTCCATGGATGTGGGAATGAAATTTTGTCTACTCCTCTTAATTTATTCCAAATATGTTCCCTTTCCTGCAAAAGATTAGTTTTCACCATTGGGACCGATGTCTTCTTGCTAGACCATAACACCCCTATTTGTGGCAAGGATATTATTCTAGCAATTACCTCCTTTATAACTATGACTTGAAATCCTCTCACAGTTGAGCCTTGTTCTATCAGGTTTTGTGCAAATTCCAGGGCAATGTCATCATGGAAAATTTTAGGGGCGAATTTTCGCCCTTGGGCTAAATTAAGGAGTTTTATATTTTTATTGGGCGAATATTTTGTATCATAGTACATTGTTACAAATCGCCTCAAATTTATTTTATAAAAAAATTAGGTATGGAGGTTAGTCCACCTTATTTTAAAGGAGAGGGTAAAAAAAGTAAATTTAGCCCTTGAAATTAGGAGTTACGATCTTCCATTCGCCCTCATTTTCAAGAAAATGTATTTATCATAGTTATAATATAAATATAAATACAGTGGAGGTATGGTAAATAAATAAAATCTCTTTTTATACTTACTCCAAAGGTATGGTAAATAAATAAAAATACAAATAAACTAAAGGTATGGTAAATAAATCAAACCTCTTTTTATATTTAGTCCATAATCCTTTTTCTATTTAAGAAGGCTCAAAAATGAGGTTTCATTTAAGTGAATCATATGGGCCAAATACCATATTTATGAAAGAGGTATGGTAAATTAATAAAAATATAAATAAACGAGAGGTATGGTAAATAAATAAAACATTTTTTTATATTTACTCCACATGTCACCTTATATTTATGAACACGCAAACGTGTAAATAAATAAAAATATAAAATGTGGAGGTATGGTAAATAAATAAAACCTCTATTTATACTTCAAAGGTATGGTAAATAAATAAAAATATAAATAAACTATAGGTATGGTAAATAAATAAAACATCTTTCTATATTTAGTCCATAACCCTCTTTCTATTTAAGAAGGCTCAAAAAATAGGTTTTATTTAATTGAATCCTATGGGCCAAATACCATATTTATAAAATAGGTATGGTAAATTAATAAAAATATAAATAAACCAGAGGTATGATAAATAAATAAAACATTTTTTATATTTACTCCACAAGCCACCTTATATTTACGAACACTCAAAAAATGTGTTATATTTAGGTGAAGCTTATGGGAAAAATACCATGGGCCAAATTATTATTAATACCATGCAAAAAATCATTATTAACCCTAATATTAGTATTAATAAAAATAAAGATGGCGCATGGCATTGACCCATGGTATTCACATGGAATGCAGCCTATTAAAGGGGGGAATTAAACTAGCATAGATCCATCTTTACTCTGGATCAAATATCGTGATATGCAAACTAACATAGAGTGAAAAATATTTGATCCCTCAAGAGTAAAAATGGATCTTGTAATTAATGTCACTTAAAATTTAACTGGTAAAAAAAAAAAAAAAAAATCATTTAATTTTATAAATTTTTATAAATTACTAATAGTAGTTTTTCAGCTCCAGGTTTATGATAAACCATGGTATTGACCCATGGTAATACCATGGTATTCATGTGAGCATAGGCTATTTAAAGGGGAAATTCTATCAGCTTAGATCCATCTTAATTCCTGGTCTACCAAGTGCTGGGAGGCATAAATAGATTTCATCCCTCTAAGAGTGGTAGATGTGGAGTTAAGAGAGATATAGGTTGGTTTTTATGATAATGAAGATATTAAATAGACTTAGGAAATTATATTGTAAAAAAAATCTTAAGGTGAATGGTTAAAGCTACATTTAGTCTCTTCACAAAATTTAGTAAAAAATACCGATATCTCCATTAATATTGGTTTTTCTGATTTAACAAAAAAAAACAATGAAATCTTAACTCTTTCTGCATCACCCTCAGAAGAGAGATAGTCTCTGCCTAGATTTCTCAATATGATATCTTCATGTAAAAGTTAAGGTACTAATCTTGGATTAGTTGTTTGAAAAATATGTTGGTTTGTACAACCTTTCATCTTCTCTGCTATTCTTAGTTTGTCGTAATAATCTATAGGGGTTGGGTCACTGCACCATATTGTCCTAAAAGGCGGAGATTGTGCACCAAAAAGGAAATTAATCCACATGTTACAACATTATTAAAAATGGTATGAAGGTAGTGAATTATGTTAATAAGAAATTTAGATTGGGATAGACGTAATTAAGTTTAATTATTTAATCTACATTTATATATTTATATATTGATTGGGAGGCTTCTAACAATGGTCACTTATTTCCATTAGATCCCCTTCTAGCCTTTGGGATACCTACTACTTCATTATATTATATAGTTGGGGCTTGCTACTTGTTGGCGTGTTGGGGTAAACAAAACTTGATGTGTTTTTTTTATCTCGCAGTTGGAGTCTATGGAATAAGAAAGAAATTTGATAGCTTGGCAAAAGTGGTAGCTTGAAAACAGTGGTAGAGAAAACATTAATCTCTCCTACGATGTTAACACCTAGGTTGTTCCCTATGACTCCCAAGGGAATACGGCCGGGGTAACCACTAACCAACCTTTGGATTATAGATCCTAGCCTATCTATAATCAGAGAGGGCTCTCTCTTTAAGTTTCAGCTATGCGTTGTAAAGTTTTTAGGCTAGTTAAAAAGTTTAGTTTCCT
>APFE031683394.1:133902-169608 GCA_000404065.3 Pinus taeda
ATATTATATTATTGATAAAATCGCCTCCCATTTTTCCTATGTATCATGGGGATTCGCCCATTTATTATACATATAAATCTAGGGTGGTTCTTAAAATTTTCCCTCAATGTCATCATTGAATCCCTTTAGCTTGTTAAAATACTCCAATCATCCTACATTTTGGAAAGTAATGTAGACTTTTGGATAGTTATTCAGTGCATCAACTAAGTCGAGCTCATGATGCAAAATGGATACCCTCATGGCTTCAAATGTTGATATAGGTGTTGTTATAGGTACAACAATCGTGAAATACAATCACTTGTTGGGAGAATAATGTCGAGTTTGCAGAATTTGGCAAGTTAGTTGTAGTGGGGTTTTTAATTGGTACATAAGGTGCCATAATTGGCAAGTGAACTAGAATATACGTATAGATTTTAAAAATAAAACTAGAGTAATGGTTGCAAAAGGTGGCAAATGATAAATAGTTATGGAAATGGTTATATGTATGTGAAAAATGATTTTCCATCATGTCAACTCATGGTATTGATGATATATCGTACAATGGAATGATGTGAAATCCCCCCCAAACTGAGATGGAGGTCGTTCTCAGCCATTGTAGCGAAGTGGTATTGTCACACATAATTTAGTAATGCAAGAAATGGGAGAGGTATATATGTCAGGTACTTATTGATTGTGTTGATGAAACAATTGGTTAGGACAATTCTATCTCAAAAAGGATCACGCGTTGGCGGAATTTGTGGTAGGCATCTTCGATGGGTCCCCTTGTTTTGTTGAAGTGGAAATAGTAGTGGTACTTCTTTAGTATCATCTTCATTGTCTAGTGTAGCAGTGGACAAATGTAACAACAATTGGTCATCAATGGTAGCACCAACAATAGTTCTTGGTTTTCAATATCAGTAGTAGCATCTGTTCTTCAATATAAACAAATATATTAGAAGAAAATGCAACAACACATAAGAATGTGAAACTATTAGTGTTAATGTAAACTACAGGAAAAATATGTGATGTATCGACTACCAACAATGTAGTTTTCAATTGACACCTATCTAACCATGCCACAAAGGGGTTTTTACCGTTAGATTTATATTATTTTATTTTATTTTTATTTTTATTTCTAAATAAATGAATTAAAAATGAATTAGGTGGTGGCAGCATAGGAAGAATCTCCCTTTCCCCAACAATCTTGAGAACCGAATCTAAGGAAATGTGAAAAAATGAACCCTTAGAAGATGGTTTCTAATACAACCAGAGACAATGTCCATTCGAAAGCAAACATGTTTTCAATTCATCGATAGTTGTCAACCTAAAAGTCCCATTTTCAAAGACCATTTCCACTTCATAAGGACCTAACCACCTAATACGTACAGAGCTTTCCCTTAAAATCCTTAAACTTAGAGTCTTATACTAGATCCCAATCACCTTTTTTAAACACCTTCTTAATAAAATAATTGGGCCACTTGTTGCATTGTTGTTGGATGATATCAATGCATTGTATGGTATCCAAGCACATTTCTCCTAATTCATTTAGCTAGTCCAAACAATGCCTTTGTATTATAGTCAAATCCAAATTCACTTCTAAAGAAGTCTTGAGTGTCTTAATCTCAAACTTAATGGGAAAAATAAGACTCTTACCATACACAATCTTGTAGAGAAGCCCATGGTGTTCTGTCATGTAGTTTTATAGGCCCAAAGTGCCTCTGGAAGTCTCTCAACCTGATCTCGATGGTGATTGGCCACAGTCTTTGTAAGATTAGCTCCAGTCAATTTGTTGGTACTCTCCACCTATCCATTATCTTTTCGGCGGTAAGGTGAAGTAATCCTATGATGAATCTTATATTTCTTGAAGAGATTTTTGATCAACTGGGTAGTAAATTTTGGCCCTCCATTTGTCACTATCTCCATTTGTACTCCACAACGAACAAATATGTATTCAAGCAAAAAGTATGAAATGACCCACTTAGAAGCTTTAGTGAGTGTCTTATTTTCAACCCACTTGGTAACATAATTTATACACACTAAAATATAGGACTCCTAATGAGATGGGGGATTGATAGGCCCAACAAAGTCCAAATCCCATCTCTAAAAATGCTTTATAACTAAATAAGTATGTAACAACATCTCATATGATTGGATTGGTTGGCCCATCCTTTGGAAGTTGTCACACCCTTGCACATACTTCCCTACATCATGAAATATGGTAGGCCAAAAGTATCCCTTATCAACAAAGTGTCCACCACAAGGCTCATGATTGCAAGCCTTCAAAATTTCGTGAACCTCATCTTCCCTCACACACTGCCTAATTTGATGATTTGGCCTAGTGTGAAAGAGATAGCCATCTACCCAAAAATATTGAGAACTTTGTTGAATGATTTTCCATTTTTCTCTAGGGAAAAGGTGGTGTGGAAATCTTCCTACAGCAATACAATTAGAAATGTCTGCATACCATGGTGAGTGGATGGAAACTACAAAAATATATTCACCAGAAAATAATCATCAACCAACAAACATCACTACTCCTAGGATGTATAAAAAGGAAGCTGGAAACGACATTATCCTTTTTGGGCTTGTCCACAATAGTGACATAAAATTCTTGAAATAAAAGTAACCGCCCAGTAACCCTACCATTTGTGACTAGTTTATTCATTAATAAGTGAATGGCATAGTGGTGAGTATGTACAAAAAGTTGATAACTTGTAATATAATGTCGAAACTTGTTGAGCATATACAACAAGAAATTCCTTCTCAATTATTGTATAGTTTAATTCAATAGGGGTTAAATTCTCATTGATGTAATAGATATCATAAGGCTTGTGTTCTTATTTCTATCCCAACACATCTCCAATAGAAGTGTTAGAGGCATCTATAGAAATATGGACAGATAAGGTCCACTTAGGTCCATGTAAAATAGGGGCTTCTATTACACACATTTTTAGACCTGCAAAATCATTTTTACACATCATTCCATATAAACTTTGTATCCTTTGAAAGTAAGGAAAACGATGGAGATGCAAATTTCGAGGAAAAAAATCCATAAAATTCCTATAGTAACATGCATTCCTTAAAAAACTACGTACCTTTTTTTTTGTGTTTTGGGAGTAGGAATTCTCAAGATTACTTAAATTTTCACCTAATCAACTTGTATCCTTGTAGTAGAAAGATAGTATCCCAGCGCAATTCCTTCATTCATCATCATATGGAATTTTTTGATGCTCAAAGAAATATGAGTTTTCCTATATCATTCCAACACCTTCTAAAGATGAGTTAATGTGTCATCAAATTCATCACCATATGGTGTAAAAATATCCATAAAAATATCTGCAAAGTCACTAACTTGGTCTAAAGATATTCATAACATGGCTCATTGGAAAATAGCTAGTGTATTACAAAGTCCAAAAGAAGGGACTCGATATGCAAATGTACCCCATGGGAAAGTGAAGGTAGTTTTATCCTCGTCTTCAGGGGAAATATAGATTTGATTATAGCCACTAAACCCATCAAGGAATGAAAAGAATTTCTTACTAGACAAGGTATCAAAGACCTAATTAATAAAGCAAAATGGGAAATGGTCCTTTTGGGTGGATTTATTGATCTCCCTACAGTCAACACAGATTCTCCCTAGGGAACTCGACCTCCTTGGAAGACATTCATCACTCACTCATTCAAGCAAAGGAGGAAGAGGAAGAAGGCAACGAAGAAGGAAGAGGATGAAGAAGACTTTGTTTATGGGCTATTTATCTCTCACGTGAGAAGGAAGGCTAGGGTTTTTATTGGTCTAGGTTTTTTCTTCTGTGGGTTCAATCTTGAATAAGGAAGAGAAAGGTCAGTGAAGGTCACATGAAGTCATCCTCAAGCATCAAAAGAAGGAGAAATCCAAGCGAAGGTCTAAAGAAGTATTGGGAAGCCAAAATAAGCTCCAGTGTGTGGCAGCAACTACTGTTGGGAGGGAGTAAAATTTTAGACATGCAATAAAGGCTGAAATTCTAAAGCTAGGGGTTGAAGTTGTGTTGTTGGAAGAGATTTAACTGGGTTGGACTTGGAAAAAGGAAGCACATCATCTAGGAGGGTTGGACTTGGTCTTGGAGGGTATTGGTCTTGGTCTAGAGGCCTTCGAATTCATCAATTAAAGAATTTATAAGAAGAGAAGAGATTTGTGGGTTTTCCTCTCAAGTGGAGAGTTTTTGGCCCTGGTTTGCAGCCTATATTTTGTGTTCTTGTTCTTCTTGTTTTGGTAGTTTTTTGGTGATACAAAAACATAATAATAAGTAGAGAAGCTAATAAGTAAGAAAAAACTAAAAAGAGATCACAAATAGTTATCAAGAAAAGAGAAATCACTCTAATCATTGCCCTATAAATTTCTCAACAATCCTCCATTGACTAAGTGGGAGGCTTTAAAATATCTCATAAAGTCATAATTCTACCCTATTGGGTATGTAAAGGATCATTGGATCCAGTGGCATTACATCAAGCAAAGACAGGGGAAGAGTGTGCAAGAGTACCATCAAATTTAGGAAGATCGAAATAATGCTAGGTATCTCCCAAAAGAATCGAGAAATAATCCTCAAGTATATAGGGGGTATACATAGCCATCTACTAAAGAAAGTGATGTTGTTCAAACCCAGAATGGTTGATGAGGCTTGTGTACAAGCACAGTACCTAGAGAACATAGACCAAAAGAAAGCAAAATCAAGTGGGTCAAACTAGAAGGAGCACCAAGAAGCTTCCAAGGAGAGGTATAAGAAGTGGAAAGGGGGAAGACAAAGATATAATAGCCACAACACGCCAATTTAAATATCCCAACAATCATTATAACATTGATGGTGGAAATATCTATGGCACCTTTACAAGATCCAATTCTAATAGAAGACAACCTGGGAGGATGGCGGAGCATTCATTTAGGTGGCCTAACAGAGGGTTAGGGTGATTCCCTCAAATTTACTGCAACATGACTGATTCTACCGTAGCTACCCGAACGACCAACTGTTCCGTTTTGCAGTTATCTCCATCTGTCGGCGGCTACCTGTTTCCAGAATGGGCAAGGTCATGGACATCAAGGAGCTAGACTACTCACTGAACCCTTTTCCTGACCAAGTCATATTCAGAAACCCTAACTCTAATCTGCTAGTTTCAGGTTCCTCTCTCCCATCTGTCTCAGCTCCGTCCTATTCTGTCCTAGTGGTCACCTTCCCTGGGCATAGTCCTTTATCACTTCTTTTTGGTTCCTTATCCATTGAATCACCTGCTCTCGACTTCCCTCTGCTATTCCCCAACACTTTACACCTTCTCACTGCAATCTCACTGCCATCGCCCTCTTTCGAACTGAACCCTCCAGTCGGCCATCTCCATCCGTTGAGTTCGTTGCCGCTCCCGGCACAGCCTAGGGAAACTCCTACATCCCTCAACCATAATCCACCCCTTTTGGCAAATTCTCCATCTGGGTGTTTTGAAACACCCATGATTAAGGTTAAAATAGCGGCTCAATTGAAATAGGAAGGGACTGCCTCCTCAGATCCGCTATTGGATCACCCATTAGCGCCCCAAACTAGAAATCGAAAAACAAATTGTGTGAAGGTCACAGCAAAGGACCTCACCATTTTCTTTGGAGAAGGTATAGCAATGGGGGAGGCTACTAATAAGGTTGGCTCTATCTTGGTAGGGCATGTCCAAGGTAGGGCATACATAGCAGAAAGATTAACCCTCTGGGTGCAAGAAGTCTGGGGGAGCATACTTAAAGAATTGCCAGAGGTGTAGGTCCTTCCTCGGGGCTGGTTCGCACTGCATTTTGCAGAAGAGAACTATACGGACCTGATTCTTGCTAGGTACTGGCATAATGAGATGGCCCCAGTCCTCCTCAAGAGATGGAGCCCTCTATTCAACCCGGAGAGGGAGACGATTGGGGCAAGACCCCTCTGGGTTCGATTACCTGGACTCCCACTGCAGTATTGGTCTGAAGAGGTATTCGTTAGGATTGGAAATGTGCTCGGCACATACCTGGACCACAACAAGACATTTGTTCAGACCAATAATCGAACCCTAGCTCAAATTGTGTTCCCCTAGATATGCGTGAGGGTCTGGAGTTAAAAAACACCCTTCAATGGAGGAATTACACTTGGGTTTATATCCTAGACTATGAAATAGTCTCGTTCTGTTGTAGAAGATGTCACAAAGTGGGGCACATCTTCAAGGATTGTCCACTAATCAAGAAATCATCGGATCCTCTGAGTGCTCCAAATACCACAATGGGGCCATCAGCAAATCCACTGGACCGCACCCCTATTTCGGTACCCCAGGCCTCTGTTCGCATTGGCACTCCAACGGCAACAGCAAGAGCTCACAGGACACCATCTCCTCCTTTAATGCGATCACGAGCAGTTGCTGAGGCTGCGAAAAAAGCAGGTACTCCACTTTCTTCTCAACCTATTTCAATTTCATGCATCACATTTCTTGATTCTTCATCTACCATAAACACCTCCACTATTCATTGTACTCTTGCACTGTCTTCACCCACCATAGCCACCACCGTACCATCTTTTCCTCCCCCTCCATCCAATCCTTCCCCTCCCTCTTCCGATGGGATGGATCCACCTCACAAATATAATTTGTGTTCCCATTCGCATCTTGAAGGTCATTCGCCTCTTCTCACTGGGTTGGGACTCTCCCTACCTGGTTCTGTTATTCATTCATCTCGTGGGCATAAATCCTATCTTTCTAAAGCCATTCAAAGGGCTAGGGCAGAGGTTGTCACAAGAAAAAAGTCTACTTTAGAAGGGGTTCTTAGAGCGTTGAACACCCCGGGCAGGGTTCCCCCATGAAGTTCCTCTCATTTAACTACAAAGGCATGGCTAGTGCCTCCAAAAAACTAGCCTTGCGTAGGTTATTTGAAGCCGAACCTATAGACATAATCATGCTGCAAGAAACCCTGGGAGATGCTAAACTCATATCCAAATCTTTAATCTCCTTGAAACTTGGCTAGAACTTCTACTCCCTTGATGCTATGGGACGCTCTGGGGGATTAGCCGTAGGGCATAATCCTCGCATCATTAAGGTATTAGCATCTTGGAGAGAATCGGGGTTTATTGGATTGGACATATTCTTGGTGGAGCTTGGCCTGAATCTTCGGGTCATCAACATTTATGGACCCTGTCATCAGAGGGATAACTTTTGGCAGCACTTTCTCAATCTCTCGATCTCATCTCCTGATCATATAATCCTCGAGGGAGACCTCAATATCTCCATAGGATTTGGGGAATCTTGGGGTTCCCAAGCTCAAGTGGACACACTCTCAAGATACATGATGAATCTATTAGAAGATCACAACCTTGCAGATGTCCCCATGAACAAGCCCCTTCCGACTTGGAGGAATAGAAGGGTGGGGGAAGCATCTCTTGTTAGAAGGTTAGATCGATTTTTTGTTAAGGTACCTCTATTGCATCAGCTGCATTGATAGAGACAATGGGTAGGTTCAGGGGGTATCTCGGACCACTCTCCCATATTCTTAGAGATCCTTAGCCCCCGCCCTAAGCCCAAACCTCCCTACAAATTTAATCATGTTTGGCTCCAGGACCTTGGATACATTAAACTAGTCTCTAACTTTTGGAAGGAAAATCCCATCTCGAGACATAGATCCCTTGCAAATGGATTATGTCGCAATCTGACCCAGCTCAAGCACCTCTCCATCACCTGGGCCAAAGAGAAAAATCAGAGGGATGACCACACTTTATCACAGATTGAGACTGAATAGAGTGCACTATCAGATGATAATAACCTGGGATTTTCATCAGCAAGTGAAAAAACTCATCTGATAGAGCTAGAGAAACAAAAGGAAAGGATATTGAAGGAAAGAGAGGAAACCTGGCGACTTAAGAGCAGGGCCATTTGGCTTCAAGCAAGAGATGATAATACAACATTTTTCTAGAACTATGCCAAGGGAAGAAAGGTACCTAACACTATATGGAATTTACCCCTACCTGATGGGGGCGTGGCAAACACCTTCAATAAACTCTCCCACCTAGGTACCTCTCACTTCCAGAATCTCTACAAAACCCTACAAGCTTCTAACCTAGCAGACATCATCAATTTTGCTGGCCACTTTCCTCGATTTGTGGATGATGATGCGGCAAAAGAGCTCAACTCTCCTGTAACATCTGGCGAGCTTGAAGGGACTCTGAAATGGTTTAAAAAATACAAAAGTCCAGGGCCGGATGGGTGGCCGATCGAATTTTATCTCGCCTTTTATGAACTCTTGGGGCAAGATCTATTAAAAATTGTGGAAGAATGCAGGACCTCTGGTAAACTATATGATGTCATCAATTCCACCTTCATTGCTCTTATTCCCAAGTCTGACTCCCCTTCATCCTTTAATGATTTTCAGCCCATCTCCCTCTGCAACTGTCTTTACAAGATCATAGCAAAGATCATTGCTAACCAAATCAGACCTATTCTCTCACACCATATATCATCTAAACAGTTCGCCTTCCTTGAGCATTGTCAAATACATGAGGCCATCGGTACGGCCCATGAGGCCATACACTCGATCTGGTCTAAAAGGTTAAAAGGTATCATCTTAAAGATTGATTTGGCGAAATCTTTTGATCGAGTTAACTAGGTCTACATCAAGATGCTTCTCATTGATCTTGGCTTCCCTCATGCTTTCACCACCTAGATCATTTCATGCATCACTGCTCCAGCATTCAATATTCTCATCATTGGATCGGCCTCTCATTTCTTTCACGCCAAAAGGGGACTTAGACAAGGCTGCCCCCTCTCCCCCTTACTCTTCCTTATAGTCATGGAAGGACTCAGCCAACTCCTAGCACAGGCAAAAATGGATGGCAGACTTTGTGGTCTCAAAATAAACTATCTATGTTACCTCACTCACCTTCTTTTTGTGGATGATGTCCTCATTTTTCTTGATGGCAGTATCAGAGACACAACCTCTTTCTTAAATGTTCTTTCCCTCTTCTCTAAGGCTACTTCCATGCTGGCTAATCATGGGAAATCCACTATTACTTTAGCCCACACATACATCCATGAGTCTCTATTTGCTCAGCAACACTTTCCATACCGTATTCTTCCACTTGATCGTGGTTTTAAATATCTGGGATTTTGGATTAAACCCCTCAGCCAACAAATTGCTGAATGGATCTGGCTGGTCATCAAGTTGGAAAAAAGTCTCACAAATTGGTGCCTTAGGTTCTTATCCAGAGCAGGAAAACTAATACCTATCAAAACAGTTTTGGAGGCCACACCTGTTTTCTGGATGGCCTTGGCATGGATCCTTAGGAGCATCCTTGCCTGACTTCAACAGATTTGTAGGAGATACCTATGGAATGGACAACAATATAGGAATATATTTGCTTGGGTCAGCTGGAATAAGATTGCCTTGCCCAAAAAATGGGGAGGCTGGGGATTAAAGGACTTAGCTCTGTTTGCTCAAGCTCTAGCTGCAAAAATGGGTTGGACTCTGTTATCTGGGTAAAATCTCTGGACCTCAAACACTTATCATAAATATATTTGGCCTCTCCTAATCATGGATTGGGTACGCCTACCTAGCTGGCCGAGGGCACGTATATCATCAGTCTGGAAGGCTCTTCTCCACTCCCTACCTATCATTCATAACAATCTGGCCTAGAGGATAATCGATGGAACAAAAGTGTGCATAGGACTGGATCCCTAGAATGGGGGGAAGGTGGTTTCCATCTATCGAGAGAGTTAATTCTGCACCTCAACCAGCAAGATATAAGTGTCATAGCTCACATCGCAAATCAAAAGAAATCCACCATTTTTGCACAAGGATGGAAATCTGTCCATTAGCTCAACATTCCTTCTCACTGGCACCAAGCATGGGAAGACTACATAACAACTCTGAGTGAATCCCACATCAGGATTAAGGAGGGTCCTGATGAACTTGTTTGGTGTCTCACGGAGCATGGTGTATATACCCCAAAGGCTGGTTACCTCGGACTGATATCCTATAGACAACCAGAGCAGGCTCTTGATTGGTGGAAGAGCATTTGGAAGCTTGGCTCCCCTCCGAGAACTAAACTTTTCTTTTGGTGTGTGCTCAACAACAAGGTCCCCACGAGGGAATCCTTATCACATCGTGCCTTTCACGGACCACACTGGTGTGTCCTATGTAAAAAATCAACCGAATCAACAGAACATCTCTTTCTTAATTGTGAATCACTAATCAACCTCTGGCAAACCATCTCCTCCTCGATTCAACTATCTTGCAGATGGGAGGGGGAGAACATTAACCGTGCCTGGGAAAGTTGGTGTAATGCACATCGTGGAACAAAGCAGATTTATCTCCCTCTCCTCATATGCTGGCACATCTGGATGACACAAAATTGAATTATATTTGAAGAAGTTGTAGCTAGATGGAAAAATATCTCCGCCAAGATCATCTCAGCGTTTCACGAACTGCCTGATCCCATCAGACCTCGGCCTAGGAGACCACTTGCTCCCACCCCCATAGACAAAAATACACCCTAGGCATTTTTTTACGATGCTGCACAGAACCAAGGACGTGGGGGAGGATTTTTACTGTACCTATCTGAACAGCACTATTTTAAGGTTAAGATGGGGCTTGGAGAAGGGACAAATAATTATGCAAAACTTATCACTCTCCGCCATTTACTGCATTTTTCACTTGGTCATGATTGCATCGATCTACAAATTTATGGAGACTCAAAAATTATTGTAAATTGGTTCAATAATATTATTGTTTGTCATGCACACACTCTCAATAATATATTGGATGAAGTGAACATTTTCAAAGCACATTTTAATTCTATCTCTTGTCAACATATTTACAGGGAACATAACTGTAGTGATGATGGGCTTTCCAAGGAGGCCACATTACTACCCAGAGGACAGTGGATGATACAGGAACAAGGGGGTATAGATGAGTACCAATACTATCACAGGCCATATACTGATCAAACATATCATAGGGCGGAGAGTCCCTAATCCTGTTTTTTTTGGAACTTGCTTAGATTATATATTTGTATATATTTTCAGCGTGTTTTTTTTTCATTTGCAGATCTTATAGTATGGACATCGCCCTGCGTGGTGAATGTTTATTTTGTAGATATCAGATATGATATATATTATCAGACTTCTTTACGATCACCCTGCATGGTGAATTAAGATAGATATACCTGCACCATTTATGGTAAAACGGAGCTCCATTTTTTATTGACACTCACAGAGATGGCCAAGGGCCAATGATGCATATGCTAAAAAGCATCTACTACATGTAATTTTTCAAAAATAATGAAAGATTACGATTTTTCCAAGGGAAAAAAACATTGACAGTCATACAGGTGCAGTGTTGGAATTTGCGTCAACAGCTCAACCCAAAGAACCGAAAGAAATATGTTAAGATGATGGCCACATATTCGAGTAATCATGTGGAAAGTAGCTCAGACATGGATGATAATATTTTTATGCATAATTGCAAAAGGGGGTGAATCTGAGTAGCCTTTAGCAACCATTAAATAAATTTCGAGGTCTAAAATGGGCTTCCTAATGAATATTATAAAATAATATTGGAAATAATAAAATAAGATTAGATTACCTCATCATATTTTGGAGAGAGAAAAAACAAAAAACTACCTTCTCAACTCGTTTTGTCAACTTATCACCCTATGATTTTACTCAAATTTTGAGCAAGAGCACTCGTTAGATGCAAAATTTAATTTTGTATCCAAGGAGTACCCATGTTACATACTTTCAATGGACCTTGCTACACGAAAAACGTGAAATAAATGAAAAATTGTGATTACAATCACATTTTTTCATGTATCTTACATTTTTCGTGTAGTAGGGTCCTTCGAAAGTATGCAACATTGGTACTCCTTGGATGAAAAATTAAATTCCACATCCATTGAATGCTCCCACTTGAAATTTGAGTAAAATTATAGGGAGATAAGTTGAAAATATGAGTTGAAAAATTAGTTTTTTGTTTTTTTATTTTTTTATCTTTTTACCTTTTTGCTCCAAAAATGTTGAATCATCCACCATGGTTGACATCATCACATTGAATCCTATTGGTTCTTATAAAGTTGATTTTGTTCGCTTTTGTTTTGAGGCCCATTTGTGACCTCAAAATTTCTCTAATGAAGAAGAGAAGGAAATGACTAGACTCTTCCATATAATGATATAGGATCCAAAGGTAGAAAGCGAGGAGCTTTTCACTATTGGGAAAGGTTCAAATCCCATGAGATCTTAACCTAAATCCATGGTGGAACCTTAAGGTAGTGACCAAACATGTGGTTTCACTTAGAGAGATTAAATTATCCCATGGCCTATGCACACAAACAAATCAAAGCCCACACCCATGTCCTTTAATTTATTTAATCCTTGATGTGGGTGCTCATCGTTGATGACGACGTGGTCACCAAATAACAGACCTAGATTCCAGAAAAAAAAAAAAAAAAAAAAAAAAAAAAAAAAAAAAAAAAAAGAAGAAGAAGAAGAAGAAGAAGAAGCAACCCCCAACGTGTCATCCTATAATCCCATCAATTAATACAAGCCTTAAGGATCATGACTGGGACCACATTGTATGCAAATGCATTGAAGTCACTTGTGCCTTCAGTGTATCCATATTTTTCAAGGGGGATCTATCTCTGCGATCTTCAACATGATATTTAGCTTCACTTTAATCACCCTCTCCATTTTTTTCCTCTCATTGTCATCAATTTTGATTGTAACTCCTCCCTCTTTTTGCCTTTGTCTAGTTTCCTTTCTTTGGATTTCCTCTCACCCTCAAAGGAAGGATCAATAGGTGCATGGCACCTTTAGATGGTAGCAGATTCGATTTTTATCTTGCATGAAGGTTTCAATATATTCTTTGGGTTGCATGTTATCTATCCCTCAACCTTGGGGCTTCCTAGTCCATCATATATCTTTATTCCTAAAGTTTTAAGACATGACAATGCAACTGTAGTTGTTGGGGTGGCGGAGGATGTGGGGATATTAGAGGTTCACCTGCTCACTTCCGCGTTGAGGAATTTGTGCGTCACTTCTAGGCCCATACTCCACCTGAGATACGGTGGTAAATTCATGATGTGGAAGATGAATTTCGTCATGAAAGATAAGGTATTCTACACTTTGATGTTATGGATGGCATCGCGCCTAGATTTTAGACATCAATAACACTAGGAATATACAAAACCATTATTTATATATTGTGGACTTATACTAGCATGTAAAAAATCTTTGCATAAAGTATTGGATGTTAAGCGAGATGCTCAAGACAACATCTTTCATAGGTTGGATGAAAGGGTTCTCTCACTCATCTGAAAATGGGATTTCCTCCAAGCTTGGTAATGGTGCCACATCACAACGATGTTAACCATCCCATTAAATTGGCCATTTCCCTATCTTCATAAATCTCAAGTTTTTCTTATTTATTGCTTCATTTTCTCTAGTTTATATTGTTGTTACTTCTACTGTTTGGTCTTCCTATTTATAGAACAATCATAAGCTACTAGTCTTTGGTTTAACTAAGTATCTTATTTTATGTTTCTTTAGTTTGACCATTATAAAGACAGCTCTATTTTTTTATTATAATGCTCCCACCTATAACTCATTTTTAAACAATGTTCAATAAACAATTATTTTATTTATAATGTAGTTTCTCAAATAACAAACTAAAAGACAAATAACATCTATTATTAACCTATTTGTAAAAATAAAAAGTGGAACATATTAATCTAAAAATAATAATCTGATTTCCCAAATAACAAACTAATAATCTGATTTCCCAGATAACAAACTAAAAGACAAATAACATCTAATAATAATAGTAGATGTAACCAAAATTGTACTTTATGAATATTACTAACCTATTCGTCCACATAAAAAGTGGAACATCTTAATGTATTTATTTTGTAAATAAGACTATACTGCATCAAAATTAATTTGACCATTTTAAGAGTATATTGGAGGCTGAAAAAATTTATAATATTTCAAATGACAACTTTATGTTTATTGAAAAATAATAAAAGTCCAAACAAATGAGAATTAATTGCTCTTTATTTAAGAAAAGTTTAAACAATTTTGTCTTTATATGTATAATATTTTATTTTTTAATTAGTTAAGAATAAAGTAGTAGTTGGTAAGGTTAGTTTTAAATGCATTTTTAACGTCTTTAAAAACTTTAAAGAGTCTTGTATTTAAATTTTAAATGTATAATAATTTATTTTTTTAATTGCTTAAGAATAGAGTGGTAGTAGGTAAGTTAGTTGGAGTGGATTGGATGTGTGGTTAAAGATCGGGAAGATATTTAATTAAAATGGTATTCCATGTGTCATTAAATAATTAAATTTTTAAATTAATTAAATTTCATATCAATTAATTGTATCATAATATTTAAATAAAATAATTTTAATAAAAATATTATCAATACTTTAAATAAAAATAATATATTGGTGTAAATATTGAAAAGTTATTTATTTATTTTTTTAATAAAGAATAATGTTAAAATGAATCATTAAAATTACTCTGATGGGGTGTGGGAAAATGAGCTAGTGGAGAGGTTTACCATCTTACCACATTTTATGGTATTAAAGAGGGGATGGTGTGGCGTGGCCAATTTCCCCATGCACTGGTACATGTTATAAGTTTTAATTCCACAACGAATTAATATGGCAACCTCCACACCCTTGGCATTTTCCTATCCAACTCGTCATCAACCTACCCTTTCCTGCCATCTTTGCATCTGCTTCAGACCGCAACTGGGATTTCTCCCCTACAAAGTCTAGTCTTTTGGTGATATTATGATGGAAGGCTCAAGCTCTCCTAGCCTGAACCCCCATAGCCCTCATTCCACTGCAAGGAGGATAACTCAAAGCTCTATTACAAATTCATGGGAGAATTTGTTGAGAAGGAGAGCTCTCTAGTGGTAGGTTTAGCAATAGAAAGTAGTGAACATAGCCTAAAGAAAGCATATTGCCAACAATTCGGTAAACATTATTTTCGCCACCACTTCCAATTGGTATAGTATGGTCATTTTATAAGTATCGGAATCTAGAGTCTTGTATGCAAGGTAGCTCCATTGAGGAAAATTTTTATGCTAAAATTCAAGTTGTTTTGATCTCCCTAAGTCCCCTTCACTCCTAGAGCACTCTCCCATTGATTTTCTTTGTCCATTTGTTTCACAAGCAATCCCTCTGTTAGTTTGTGCTTTGCTCTCCTCCCCGCATTCTGCCATGTTTGGGATAACTTATTACTTGTCCATTGGTTCTCACCATTTTCTGGATTTTACCAACATTGAGTTTTTTCCTTCTCTAAGTGTCATGCCAAGGAAAAGAATGTGCTCAAGGCATGGGTCTAGGGGTTATGGTTCCTCGAGCAGACCCAGAGCCTAGTCTCAAGCCTAATCCACTATTGAAATTTACCATTTTGCCACTCCACCCAAAGTTCAAGAAGAAATTCAACAACTGGAAGCCTTGACCATGACGGATCGTCTAACGTATTCAATTTGAAATTCAAGTTGAATTCGTTGGCAGGGTCCCCAACCCTAACCACACCAGGGGATGAAGAAGCCAATATTTTAACATTATCACCCTTCACTAGCAAATGAAAACTCTGATTGGTCGAGTCTTCAAAGAGAAACATGAGGACCGCAATGAGATTATAGCATGTCTCAATGAAATCCAATGGGTTCAACGCCACCAATGCTTTTATTTGGTCAACCTAGGTGCCCAGCTGGCCCATATGAGGGACATCTTCAATGTGGGCATCAATCTCCAACATGCCCAAGGGTGCAAAATCTGGCCCCAGCAATGTCTCTAGATGAATGATACATGCACAGCTCTTATGTTTTATGTTTTTTATTAAGAAACTTTCTTTTATTTTCATAGATAAGCTACATCTATGGCAAGCCAGATTCACTTGACAGATTGTATGTAACAATTTTGATTATGGAGCCATGTCGATGTCTAGATGTAGAGTAACTCAGATAATAGTTTTAATTTTGATCATTTTAATGGACAAAAGATTAGTAAAATGCCTCCACTATCATTGATCTGATTTCCCTTACGACAAGTCCCAATAGTAAAAAAAACTTTGAAAAGACTATATATTAAACTTTGTAATTATATTAAAAAAAAAGTAACCAATTAAAAACAAAACTATTAAAATTATAATTATAATTCAAATAAAAAACTATTATTTATATATAATACTAATTATATTTATTTTTTCAAAAAAATTTAACATTTAAATAAAAAATTATTTAATTATAAAAATATTAAAAAATATGATTAATAATATATAAATTTTAAGATATAATATTATAATTTATAATTCTTAAAACAACAAACAGGTCTAGGATGATGTTACAAATCTTGCATTAAAAAACAACAAATCTACCATGATGTTATTAATTTATAATTATTAAAATTAAATTAAAATAATTATATAAATATTTTTAAAAAATGAAATAAACCTCTGTATTTTATTAAAATCAATAATAATGATTATTATTACTTCAATTCTTTTAGATAATAAATTTTTGAAATAACAAGGTTTTATTAGTAATGATGATAATAGCTATTAACTTTATAATCAAATATTTTTTATTAAAAATTATTTAGATTTTGCAATTATATTAATTAAATATATAATTAAAAATTAAATATGCATTCTAGTCTATTAATTATTATGATATTTTATTATTTTAAGTATATAATTTTTTTTGGTAAAGATATGTTTCTAAAATATGTTTTAATTTTTATTTTAGTAAAAGTATGTTTCTAAAATATGTTTTTTTAATGTTTTAGTATATTTTACTTTGGGTATATCTATAGTAGGTATTTATTGAATGCAAATAGGTGTTTACATTTGAAAATTCAGTAAATTTATAAGTTTTCTCTTTTTCCCTTCTAATATATTTACCTTTATAAATATTGAGCAAAGACAATACTTTTGCTATCCTAGGTGTCTTCAAGTCCACTTCATTCAAAAGAATTTTCATGAATAGAGAAACATCATCAACACTAGTAAAAATATTTACAAATTCATTTTTTCATCTTTAATGATTGTCATAAAATCACTAAAATCTTCTTACTTTAATAAATAAATCCGTGTTGCTAAATGACTCAAGAAACTTATTATATATTTCATTACCTCATGTTTATATAAAAAACTCATATGTTAAATATATGATTGTGTCCACGATCGATTAAAATAAAACCCTCACTTCATGGATTTTTAATAATCCAGCTAGAATGAATCTTTTTTTCATTCTATCGTCAAATTTAAATCCTTTAATAATCTTTTTAACATCCTTTATAGCTTTCAATATTAAGTTATTCCCCAACTTCTTATAACTACCATTCATAATAAAATACTGTAAATTATTTTAAAAATATAATCCTTCCAATTCATTACCACTATCGCTCCACTTTCTTTTTCTTTCAAAATTACAATGTACTATACCAACATTGTTGGTTAAGTTTTTAAGAATTTCCTGTTAACTCTTATAAACTTCCATATTAAATTATTCCCCAACTTATAAACTTCCATATTAAATTATTCCCCAACTTATAGCTACCATGCTTCTTAAGTTCTTAAAAATTTCATGTTAACTCGTATAAAATTAAAAATTTCATGTTAACTCGTATAAAATTCATATTATGTTATGCCCCAATTTCTTATAGCTATCCTTCATGATAAAGTTTTTTATCATTTTTAAAAATATAATTCATTAAAACCATAACTCCACTTTTATCATCTCTCAAAACTGCTATATCAGCCTTGCTTAGTAAGTTTTTAAAAGTTCCATAAATTTTTAAGAGTTTCATGTTAACCCTTATCGATATTATTCTTTTGTAATTTTAACTTTCTTAAAATTAACACAAATCCTATATAGCATTCTCCTTATCCTCTTCTCTCAACATTTTAATGTTGTTCTCTACCACTAAATAAAACAAGATGTGGGGATTGTCACACAACCTAAATCTTCCCTAAAAGACTATACGTAATATTATCTAATTATAATATTTCATAATATAAAATTTATAAAAGGTCCTACCATCCATTTATACGAATCTAAAAGACATTAGAGAAGATTGTTGAATGTTTTAACCATTTTATGTTATTTAATAAAAGCTGGTAACACCATTAACCAGCTAACTAACAACACCATTAATTAGTTAATGAAGATATTTACCTTCCAAATTTTATTATATATGGATTTATAAATTTTTTTAATTTTTTTAAATGTTTTAATTATCCAATCTAAAAAATAATAATAAATTAATAGTGTTAATCAGGATTATTTTGAGTGGTTGAGTAGAATGTTTATTATTTTCTTTATCTAGATTCAAATCCTCCAATGACATGATGAGCTATAATTCCTTGATAAATATTGTCATGATGAGCTATAATTCCTTGATAAATATTGTTGTCATGGTTTTATGCCAATGAATATTATTGTATTGGCTTCATCACTTGTGAACCCTTACGTGAGTATCTTTGTGGACTAGCCATGTACTAGCAACCTCACTCTAGCCCTTGAGCTGAGAGGGAGGCTGATTAGTTTCCTCGAATAACAAAAAAAAAAATCAATATTATTAATTAATTTATATAGAATTAATTTATTTATACATAAACTTTTTAAATTTACTATTTTTACAAATCTTATGTTTCTAATAATAGGCTTTACGAAAAAAGAGAAGAAATATAGTGAGAAAAATGCATAGTACTATGCCCCTCTAAAATTGTTACAAAATCATTGTAAAGACATTGAACTTGTCAAAAATCTGAGCTAGAATAAGCTAAGTGTGTGGGTTGGAAGAGATAAGAATCTCATTGACTTGTTTTTGGCACAAATTCACTACACAAGAGTTACAAATTCAAGCTAGAGTAGGGCGAATCTATGAGTTGGAAGACAGTGGAACCCCATTTACCACCCCTTATGGGAGTCAAGCAAACCACCTCAAGCCATGGGAGATGTTTTCTCAAAGGAATTTAGCTCCTTATTTCAAGTCCTTGATTCTATGAAAACGAAGACAACCACAACCACAACAACTTGTCAGAACACTAGAAGACATCCCTTAGTTGGACCTTCCATCTAGGAAGCTAAGAAAGAAATCCCTCAATCTATCTAATTAGGCTTTAGTTAGAAAATTTCTAGGTCTCTAGTTCAATCCAAAATATGTGGAAATATGGGATGTATAACATTGGTCCTCCAAGATAAAAGCATGACTAATATTATTCACCTTTATTCATGGTTATTATGTCTTTCTTTTTTAAAACAAGGAAGAGAGGGATCTAATAATCAAGCTTGAGGCATACTTCATGGATTCCAATATATCTCCCTATGGACCCTTGACTTTAACCTAGAATAGGAGATTCCAAAAACATCAGTGTGGTTTGGATTACCTCACCTTCCATTGATTTTAGGGATGAACTCTTCCTAAGAGGGATTGGAAACAATCTTGGTCACTATTTAGATTGAGTTGAACCAACAAGGAACTTGTGCAAGAATATGTGTAGAAGTAGACTTGAAGGGACTCTCATAAGCTTTACAAACCAATTTAGATGGGTGGAGCCACCTTCAAGTGCTAGATTATGAGCGCATCTCATTCAAGTGCATGGTTTGTCATGCTTTTGGACGTTTTGCTAAAATCTATCCAAAATCCAAGAGAAACCTCATTCAAAGTTGTGGTCAAGCAAGGAACCTAAGTTTAAGACTATTCCAAGTAAGTAAAAGAAATTGTTAGCAAAAGGGGCATTCTATCCAAAACCATCACAAAAAGGTCCACATTTCAGCAAGCAACAACAAAGTTGAAGTTCTTAGGAACTTAGAGCACACAATAAACCTAAAAATATATAGAAAAGTATGTGGAAGAGGAACATGGAGAGAATATTAATTCAAAATTGGCATATCCTAATATTGGCACCGAACCATTCCCTGAGGATCCTACACTGAATGCATGAGAAGAAGAGGAAGACAAAGAAGATGCAGAAGAGTTACAGGAAGAAAACAAGGAAAGGAAGTAGACGATGTTGAAAGGAATTTAACTTAAGAAAAAAAAAAAACAAAACAAAACAAAACAAAACCAAAATAGTAGGTCTATTATGAACCCTCTAAATCCATTTCTTTTACTAAATTCCTAAAAAAATCCTCCTAATCCTTCCTCTCCCCTTATAAAGGAAAGGAAATCCTATGAAGACTAAATAATTCACAATGTAAAAATAAATATCAACATAAGACATAAGCATCCCTTTAACATTTTTCTCATGGGATAATTATGCTCTAATTTATATGTTTTACTTTATAACTCATTTGTAAAACCTTTTTCATTTACTCAAAAAACTAATATAAAAAAATCCAATAAAATAATTATTTTTTCCTATCCCACCCTTCCACAAATACAAATGGGATACCACCCGTTTAAAATATAACCCTTTTAAAATATAGTATTTTTAATTTTTATTTTTATATATAAATAAAATTAAACAAAAGTTGTAAATTAAACCAATTAAAAAAATAAATGATATTTTTATTTTCAAAAGATTTTCATATCATTATAAATGAAAAATTGAAATATTTTAAAGGCTTTACCAATTTTAATAACACTATTTTATAAATTTAATTGAAATCGTAAGAATTTAAAATAAAATAAATTTAATAGTGTAAAAAATTATATTTAATTTTTAATAACAATATTAATATATATAATTATATATAGATAGAAAAGAATTTAATAAAAGGGATTTGAAACTTAAACCTCTTAATTTTCATAAATTTCACGTTATTTCAATAACCCATTAGGCTACCCCTTGAAGACCATACATTTTTTTAATTTTAAAATAATAAAATAAAAACAAATAAATTATAACTATATGATTTAAAAGAAATTGAAAATTTTGATATTTTCATTTTTACTATAGCCAAATATAAAAATTATTAAAAGAAAAATTGATTTTACATGAACATCATTATATAGCGATGAATGGAAATATCATTATGCTCAATGCAAAGTACCACCAAGGCACATTGATAAAAATATGTTGTGCAATGAATTAGTTTGTAATTCCTAAAACCCTTACTTCACAGACCGGCCATGGCTTCCGTGTACGCGTCCAAACGACGGTTCAAGCCCAAGGAAAAGAAAGGAATTGATCGAGCTCAAGCGATCTTAATGGATCTGGAGTCGAGAACTAGGGACAGCCTCTAGACGAGGTTTTATGGCCAGATCTTCACGCTCGATAATTTTGTTTTTGGTCAGAATGGCGTCGGGAACAATTGGGCCAAGGGGCTTTTAACCGAGGGAGCTGAACTAATCGATTCCATTCTTGAAATCATTCGCAAAGAGACCGAGATCTGTGATCGCCTCCAAGCGATTACTGTCGCTGTCATTTTGCAATCGGAGGAGGGGAGCTTCCTAGGGCTAGATCAAAGCTTTCACACAGTTGGGAGATTAGATCTTGGGCCTCAGGTAGTGCTAAGGCCTGGATCTGGCAAAAGATCTATCTTTTCTTTCCACGGATCAGACGCAGATGGGTTCCTAAAGGCATGGCCACTCCACAGATCTGTCTACGAGATCAAGGTAGAGATAGACTGCTTCAGGCCATTGATGACCAGGAGCAAGTGGCCAACGAAAATCAAGGGGGCAAGGGAAAATTAATTCAATTTCTTATTACCTGCACCCTAGATTATGGAAGTCTGGCACCGAGACAGGGTCTTTCTACGCAGATCTGATGCAAATCTAGATGGGTCGGATTTGGCAAGTAACAAAGCCACTTTAGTGGAAAAGAAAGATCTCCAAATGGGTTCCGGGTCATAGATTGCCAACTATGCCGAGAAAATTCCCAAGAGTTTTCAAATATTCATGAGAACACCCACGGGGAATACAACATTGATTTGGGTTTATGCCACAGACAATGTAATAGATTTGAAAAACAACATTGCCAATCAGATCGGCTACCCGGCTAGCAAGAAACACTTATTAACAGGGGGCAGATCGCTACAGGATTTCATATCCATAAAGGACTACACCATCAAACCATGATCTACAATCATTCTCAATATGAGACTACGAGGAGGTGTAGCAACCAGCAAATCAACAGAAGGAGGAAGTGAATCCAAATTAAATCGCAACTCAGATCTACACCAGCAGCACAAAAGTGAAGGAACATCTTACAAGAATATTTTACAAGGGGGGAAAGCTTCTCTAACAACTCCAAAGCAGGTTGGATCAAAACCAAGTCCATACATAGTGGAGCAACTGCAACACACTCCAGAACTAACAATCGATACAACAGAAGTAGAGAAGGTATGTTGCAGCTATGAAAAGCTAGCCATCATATGTCGTTTTAACGGATTTTGGCCAAAGCCCTTAGATCTGTTTCATTGGATCCTCACAAAATGGTCTCTGGACTGTGAGATCCACCTCTGTTCCAAGGGGTTTTTTATAGTTAAATTTCAATCATCAGAAGTCAAAGATCTCGTGATTCAGGAAGGACCTTGGTTCTGGGGATCTTCGGGTCTCTTTATAACTCCATGGTTCCTGAAATTTGATGCAAACACATTTGCTGTTTCTAGAATGCATGTATGGGTACGTCTTCAAAATCTCCCTATCCATTTCTGGGACCAAAAGGTACTCGCAAGCATAGGCAACACCATAGGCAGATATATTAAAATGGATACACAAAGAATAGATGAAAGAATTTTTACTTTCGCACGCATATGCGTGGAAGTAGACCTCAGTAAAGGATTACCAGGAAGCGTAAAACTGAAACACAATGACCACAGCTAGATGCAGTCATTAGATTATGAAAATACAGCTTTTAGGTGCAGAATATGTAGGCAAACTAGACATCTCCAAAATACATGTCCAGAATACAAAAAGAACAGCCACAGAAGGAAGAAAACCAGCAATCAACAAAAGGGATGAAAAATTATCCATTCAGATTTGGATGAGGAGAAAGAATATGAAGAGGAAGAACCTGTTCCAAATGAAAACAACCAAACAAAAACTCAGAAGACTTCTACACAAGAGCCTATGGAATCACAATTCAGAAAGAATTCAACTTCAATGGAAATAAGTGGAACCAAAAGGCAGCATTCATCAGACACCTCTGATTTAGACAAGGAGAACCCCCGACCCGGCGATGAAAATCCACTTCAACTTGTTCCCATAATTCCGTTCCAAGGAGAATGGCGAAAGGTCGAGAAGAAAAAGGGGAGGAAGTCATGATCCCCCCAAATGTCAGCTCCTTTGTTCTCGCTGTGGTCCTTTTCACTTGAAGTTTTGTCTTTATTTTTGTTTTTATTTTTTGTGTGCCCTCCACCTTTGACAGGTACTGGGCTGAAATTTCCTCATATGAGGAGGCCATGCATCTGCTCAGTGGTTTTCTAAATGTTTGGCTGGACTGAATATTCTCATCTAGTGAGCTCTATGATCAGCAAGTTTATAGAGCAAATCGAATGCTTCGGCATATACTATGTAACTCTTTATCCTGGTAATAAAAAGTTCGATTTTTTCTTTGGAAAAAAAAAATAAACATCATTATATAAAAAATTATTAAAGAAAAATTAATCTTAAGAATAAACATCATATAATCATTAAAAATTGCTAATTTCATAAAAAAATCATAACAAATAAATAATTTTAATTTCAAAATAATCCATTAAATAAATTAATCTATAAAAATCAACAATAAATTAAATATTTTATCTCCAAATTATTTCCGGTGATTTATAAAAATCAACAGTAAATTAGTTCATTTTCAAAATATTTCATTATTAATTTATAAAAATCAACAACAAATTAAATTGTTGAATTGAGGCTTCTGTGATCCATAATAGTTGAAAGAATAACTTCGGCGTAAATGTCTGTCTACATGTGATTTAAGCCGAAATTATTCTTTCAACAAATTAAATTTCCAAATTATTAATTCATGAAAATCAATAACAAATTAGATAATTTTATTTTCAAATTATTAATCAGTAAAAATCAACCACAAATTAAATTATCTTATTTTAAAATATTAACCCTTAAAAATCAACAATTAATTAAATTATTTTATTTCCAAATTATTTTACTATAACATATTAATCAATAAAAATCCAGAATAGATTAAAATAATTTTATTTCCAAATTATTTCACCATTGCCGCTGAAATGTCCACTCATAAAAATGAAATGCATACTTAAATAAGTTTTAAGTGTAATAACATAACATGTAAAGCAACAGGGGTGTCACCTTGACATTTAAATAACACCTGAAAACTTAGGTAATTTTATGTATAATAACAGACTATGTTAAGCCCCGGATGTCACTTGATATTATGACCTTCATCTTATGATCTGCACGGATGTCACCGCGATATTATGATTTGCAATGATTAATGGGCGTGAGCACCAATACACACCCACATACTTCGTACGCCTTTTGAGGTTGCATGCAATTATATTAATGCAACGTATAATAACATAATAGGTTAAGTGATATTCATTTTGAGGTTGCATGCAATTATATTAATGAAAGGCATAATAATATGATAGGTTAAGTAATATGTTATTTTTATATTTATGTTGATAGGTGTTTTTTTTTTTTATTATGTTTATATTTTAGTTTAATTTTTAAGTTATGTATGATATTTTTGGGTATTTTTATTTCGATTATTAAATATTTTGTGAGCAATTAAATAATTTACTACAGTTATATTTGTCTGATTGCCAAATATTCAAAAAATTTAATTAATAGTCCAGATAAATTCAAAAGAATTTCTCTATTATATCTGTCCATTAAACAGTTAGGCTTATTATATTTGTATTTCTAATGAAATCATCTGAGGTGAAAGAATTGTTCGAATGGTTAAAAGTGGTCGGAATCTATGTAAGAAAATTTCAAAAAAATCTTGTAGAGCCAGTGTTTGAAACATGTTTTTGATGGTGGAAATAGATTCAGCACCAGAAAAACATGGAAAACACTATAATTTGGATTTACAAAAATCCTAACTGGATTTTCTTCAAATATAACCAAAATTTCTATAACTTTTAGCCCGAGATTTCCAATAACCCCCTTCTGGAAAAAGTAGCTCCAAGGCTCTGCCAACCAGTTTCATAAAATTACCGTGCAACACGGGAAAGCTTCAATCTGTATAAGAGAAGAGTAGAACGGATTGTAGAGCAGTACTCTTGAAGAAAAGAGTCCATAATTCCCCCATTATTTTTTTTAGTATCTACTTCTTTAGCAGTAAATTTTGTAACATGATTTCTTTCATATAGGTACGGTCTCAAAGATAAACTTTTGCAACATGATTTCTTTCTTGTGAGTACTGTCTCAAGGACAGCTTGAATTTTTTTTATATTTAATTTTATATTTTATATCTGATTTATTTTATATATAATTTCCATTCCCTTTTCATTGATGGCTACCTGAATTTTCTTTTATATTTGATTTATATTTTATGTCTGATTTATTTTTGGTTTTCTATTCTCTTTTCATTTTAGAAATATCAAGATAAAATTGTTTCCGTGTTATGAATTCTGTAGGTTGTTTGGGTTCTGTGGACTCTGCATATCATCTTAATGAAATATGAAATATTTAGGGTTTATGATATATGGTTGAATGGTGGTAATTGGTAGTATATTTTGGAGGAGAAATTTTTCAAAAATCCGATTTCACCTCAAATTTTTTTACAAACTATAATAAAAAAAAAAATTAAAATCAAAACAACTCCTTTATCATATTAACATAAATATATTAATATTTATAGTCATAAATAACAAATATAAAAGATTACTGAGATGTCCGCATTCATCAGCCGTCATAATTAAATTCGATTCAAGGTTACTTGAAAAATATATTCCATGGATAAGCAGTTGGCATCCTCTTTGAGATTTGTGTACTTCCAAGTTGTTCAGCCTTGTAAGGTCAGGGCAATAGTTCATATAACAGATGACAACAAGGAAATTGGACCTCAATTCAGTGGTAAATTTAGCATAACAAATTCCACAGAAAAACTCTTTATAGATTGAAAAGTAATGTCAAGACAAATATATTCACAATTAATTCCAGTTAAATAAAAAAATTGCAATGATGATCTGCCCTTTTGAAGTTATGAAATGCAACTATGTTAGTAGTCATTCAAGAGAACAAGATTTGAAAGGCATTTGGACAATATCCAACATAATTTAGTTCCCACGATCCCTGCAGCTATGATTAATGCACTCCGCATCTTCTTTGAGAGTTGTCGACTGTATTTCCAAGTAGCTCACCCTTATAAATTTAGCATAACCTCAATCCAGTTGTAAATTTAGCATAACAAATTTAAGAGGAAAACTCGTATAAACTGAAAAGTAATGTCAAGACCGATATATTCACAATTAATTCCAGTTAAATAAAAAATTTGCCTTGGTGATCTGCCTTTACATAAACCTTTGCTAATATGAAATGAAACTATGTTAGTAGTCATTCAAAAGAACAAGATTTGAAAGGCATTTGAACATATCCAACATAATTTAGTCATCACCATCCCTGCAGCTATGATTTATGCACTTTCATACTCTGATTATGCTAATTGTGCATTTTGTTTGTTTAGGGCTATCTCTGTATATCTACATTTGTGTAATTTAGGTGTGAATATAAGATATTGCATTTATAGGCAAGTCAGATTTGTTTTCTCATAGAGTCAATGTTTAAAGTGTTTTTCTTATAATTTGAAATTAGCTCACTATGACTAGAGTCTAGAGTATTTTTTTAAAGAAAGTGTTTAAAGTTTTAGGTATTTGGGTAGCCGGTATTTTGGGTATGGGGAACAAGTATACTATACAGTTAGAAGCTTTGCCCAAATTACAAAAAAAAGTCAAGTTGGGCTAGAGTCTAGAGTCTAGGAATCGATGTCAATTTTTTTAAGAAAGTGTTTAAAGTTTGGGTATCGATGTCAATTTTTTTAAGAAAGTGTTTAAAGTTTGGGTATTTGGTAGCCAGGTATTGTGGTTGGGGAACAAATACTATACAGTTAGAGCTTGCCCAAATACAAAAAAAATCAATTGGAGGCAATAAGTAATATAAAATTATATATATTAAAATAAAAATAAATTTATTAATTATTTCACACAAAACTTAGCTCAATTCGAATTCCATCTTGGAGATTTCATCTTGCAAAGAAATATGTAAAAGATAAAGATTGAACTTTGATCTGCAAAGAAATATGTAAAAGATAAGGATTGAAATTTGAAACGTTGTGAAAAAATCAAAATATTAATCCATCAACAACTTGCCAATCAAATTCCTTCCTAGCAAAGAAACATGCGGAACTCCAAAAAAAAAAAAAAAACTATTTTTACTCTATTATTATGTGATTTCATGCAACCCTATATTACATTTAATTTTGAAATTCAATTTTGGAAATTTATAAAATGAAAGTGACTAACACGCTGCTCTTTCTCTTTCTGACCATTTATAAAATGAAAGTGACTAACACGCTACTCTTTCTCTTTCTGACCATCACTATGATTCGTTGAATCTTATCATTAAAGCTTCAAGATAGGCTTCAAGAGAGTAAACTTATTTGCAATTGTTGAACTTCAATATTTTCAGCAAAATCTGCAAGGAATCACTTGCAACTATCTATATTTTGTTGAAACCTTTGCTACATCTCCCCATCTATGTGGCTTTACAGAGCTCATGCAGTCCATCTCCTTGATTTGACATGTATCACTTAGAAAATAAACAAATGGTACCTTCCTTGCTCAAAATAGTTACCTGAAACCTAAAAATTGTTCAAAATAGGTACCCATAACTTCAAAATTTGTTTCAGTGAAGCTCTTGAAAAGCTTCACAGTACCCGCTAAAGCTCCCGGTAGTTTTGAAGCGTTTTCCACCAACTCGCGGGAGCGCCGACGAGGGGTACGTGCTTTCCAATGCATGGGAGCGGTACCCGTGTAACTCTGGTTTAAAAGGATTAGGTGTGTTTTCTAAAACAAAATATGAAATATATATAATTTCTAAACAACAATTTTCAGACCCAAAACAAAATAGTGCACCATGTTTCCAAAACATATTTCAATTCTGTGCTGACCAAGATCAAAGACTAACTTCCATGTTGCTCCTACAAATTAGAATTACAGTCATGCAAAGTCATGTTCTTACATTTTGAAACATTCATAAAATTTTCATGTCCACCTACAACTTTCGCAAGTCCTCCTTTCCCAGCCACTAGCACAGTATCATTATTACCATCTTCGGTATTTTCACATATTGCCAACTTTATGGATTCTCTTTGCGACTTGGTAAAAAATATGTGTAACTTTCTATTGGATGAGTGAACATGATCATGTTATTCATGTGAGACTTTGCATCCAAATAAATTATTACTTAAGGTTGGAGAATGCAACCCAGTATCAGGACGTTGGTTGGCATCATACAAAACCAGTGTTACAATGAGATCTACGTTCTTTTCCATATAAACCCTCTAATTGTGGTCCCACTCTTTGGAAAGGTGCAAATCACATTTATGGAATGTTGAATAAACAATTTCACCTGAAAGATAAACAAGCTATGATACAAATTCTCAAAGAGGTAGTCTACCATAAATTCAAAATAACCTAGAATTATATGTATATATCATAGGGATTATATTATACAACAGTGAAGAGCAGAAAACAAACTAGGAAAATATATTTATACTTCATCAAATGGTTCCTCGATCATAACTACAACTCCTTCCCACCAACCATCATTCCACCATGCATCTACGACAATTCCAACTTCAAAGCCATTAGGCATACTCTGAGGTGGTCAAGGACAAATAGTAAGACACCCAATAATTCAATACCTAATTTATCTGGAGTGGTTATTCTTGAAGACAGAATTCACTTCTGCAAATACAATTTCAAGGCAAAACAAAAAGTAGAAGGTTGAGGTTGCACATCATTATCAATGTTTGGACAGTTGTTCTCCATATTGAACAAATAATAGACAATTGGATCAAATGAATAACCTCTAGATTGTCATTCTCATGTTCAAAATATCTTTGTACCAAACCTTTAATTGATGAGTTAGGTTTCTTGTTATTTTTCATCTAAACCAACAACCTTTGATGCCACTCTCTTGACATAGGAATTTAAGATTTTCACCAATATAAAAAGGCACATGTTCCTGTTCATATGCATAATTTTTTTCCCTTCTTTTATTTGAATCCAATAGAATTTGTGTCCTTTAAGGTCTGCAGTTGTTTAAATCTCTTATCTACTCCAGCATACTCCATCTATCTGAAGACATTTCCAAAAATGGCTCGACTTTTTTCCACTGCATTTCCCCACTAATACTATTAGAGGTATTACACATCTTCAAGAACATTTATTTCTTCTTGGACATCTCTTTAGTGTAGTCCCAATGTCCGCATCTTCTTCTTCATCCTCATCCAAGTTGTCACTTGGATCATGTTTGGAAGAATTTTGCAGATCAGCGAAATCAATACTTTTGAGTATCTTCTAGTGCCAATAGCCTTGCATCTAATTTAAATTAAAAGGTTTGATGCCTTCATTGTCAAACTGCCTGTAACAGACGTGAATTTGAGACAACACATCTGGTGGTAGTTTGACCAAGAATTTCTCATATTGTGCCAGTCTATTGACACATTCAACACTAAGGACTTGACGAAATGGAGTAATAAAAACTTTTGCCACATGAGCTAGCGAAGAAGGCATACTACCAACCATTTCATTTATCTTGTGAAACCAATGAACTGAACCTTTGTTTGAGTCTTCATGTCTTCATACATGTCTTCTAAACATGATATATGATGAATTTTCTCTTCAGCCATGGCATGGAAATAATCATTAACCTAACAACCAAATAAAAAAGAATGTTACCACCAGTAGAACTCAAATTTGTAACAAACACTATACAAAGTCTAAGATCAATACTCTACTAAAAATTAGTCAGGACATACACCCCCAATCGAGGTGACGAAGTGGGTAATCAATGTAATAATGGATGTCAGGAGCCAGGAGGTGAGAGGACTGCCTACCACTGCCCACACGCTTATACTGCAGGGCGTGGTGGTCTCCCACATGTCTGTAGCGACGTCAAAAGGTAAAAGTGGCATTTGGTACGCAGGTAAGAGAAGAGGTGGGAAGGACGTTTGCATAAGGTGGATGGGACGGCAGGTAGGTAAGGCAAAGTATGAGAGGGAGCATAGAGAAGGGAGGATGGATAGATTGTAGGGCAGTGAGAGAACGAGAGCGGAGGTCCAGCCATACTCGCATTCAGCAAGCAAGCATAGCAACCACGGGTATGTTAACTATTTTCTTTCTGTAATTAGTAAAGGAAAGTCCAGCATGCGGGGTGGGGGAAGATAATTGTGCCCTGTTGGGAAGGAAATACCACAAGGAGAGATTATGCTAAGCAGAAAGAGCAGAAACAATGAGGAAGAGTGGCCCTTTAGCTATTCATCGCTGCTGGTCAGGCTTGAGGGCATAGAAGCTAATAGGGAGTGGTGCATTTTGCTTAGGGAAAAGGCTAGTGAGGCTAGAGAGGATTTTATCCAGGTGGAATGGAGGATTGAGGGTCCAGCGAAGTCCTTTAGGCCGAATTTCTGGGTAGATAGGGGGAGATATGGCAACAAATAAGAGCAAGCCTGGGAGAGGCAGCTGGGCAGGAAGCTAAGCAAGGAATGGGTGGCATACAGAGGTGGTAGCGATGCGAGGGTAGTGAGTGGCAATGGCATGCAAGGCAGGGGGAGGGAGGAGAGTCTCAGCGCGAAGCTCCCTTTGCACACTTTACCGGGGTCGGACAGGGAATGGGTTAGCTTGAGGGAACTCAATGCGGGAGGAAGGGATAGTGGAGGAGTGACCGAGACCATGTTGGTCTGACCGAGGGGCAGGACAGGTTGAGCAGGGAGAAGGTGAAACCCACCCCTATTTCACCTGAATGCCTAGGAGCAACAGAGTGCGGGCAGAGGGGAGTCAGTGATGGAGAATAGAAACTCCATAAGACAATTGGCATTTGGACAGGTAATGATTTTATTATCCTGACATTGAAATGTGATTATTGTGAACAGGTATTAGACAACTGTGACATGGCCTGTCCAGCGAAAGGAAAAGACCGTGGAGGACGAGGAAAATCCGGTCCTCGTTCAAAGGACCCGGGAACCACGGAACAGAGGAAAGGGAGAAGATCCATAGACGAGACTGTTAGGGAGGCAGCAAAAGCATATAAGGAAGGAACGGATGCAGGGATCTACAAAATTATAGAAAAATGGAGGACCGAATTATCGAAGAAGACTCTGAGGAAGAAATTGAGGAATGGAAAGAACACATTCCAGATCCTGGGAACACCAGAGGGAGACTATCCCAATTCAAATAGACCTTGCATCTATATTGGCTCATGAAAAGATTGGTAGGAAAAGCAATGGAACAGGTGTCCAGGGGGATGGCTCTAATCATTAGAGACATGCCAGACTACAAAAAGGACCTGCAAACTATCCAGTTCCAGCTCTACAAGCAAGACATTAGACTGGATCTATCCAGTGACACATTCCATGCATTATCAAAACGACACCAGCACATGAAGATTCAGCTGAAGATCCAGCGACAGTTGAATCAAAACCGGAAGACCTCAAAGAATAGTTGAGCACAATGATAGCTCAAGTTTTTTTGTTTTTTAGCGGCTAGCTTTCTTTTACATGCATGCTTATGGTATCTAAGACTATAGACTGGTTCTTAAATAGTTATGTATATATTGCTTGAGTAGAAATACTAATAACTTATTGTTTCTGGATGGCTTACAATATGCATAGGTGGCCAACGAACTTGGTTTCCCATTGGGCAAGTTGAGGCCACTTATTAACTATATGTGGTTTCAGTTTGTTTATATATAAATAGAAAAGGATGATCTACCTAAGCTTACAAAAAAAAAATTAGTCAAGACATACTATAACTCTATCAAAAAATTGGCTAATTTACAAATCAATCTAGCTAATTTGTTATGTTCAATCATAAATGGATGGGTACAATATAACATAGTAAATAGTAAATTAGGTTGGGGTTACCTTGAATAATTCAAAATTTAGTAATTTGGTTCTTTTGTCATTAATATACCCAATTCAAATTTGGTATGGTTTAGGAATATCATTTATGTCAATAAAAATTTTGAATTTTCACAAAATTTTGTACCTTTGTGTGTTATGTTGTTATTGGGTATCGATTTCATCGTTATGAAACCTAATTTGTCAATGGTTGAATATGATTATAACCAATTTGCAAATCTTCCCCTCAAGAATATGTTACTCGCTTTGTCGTTGGTCATAGCTAGAATGTGGTTGTTTCAATTGTTGGATGGTAAATTGCTTTTGGTCCCTCAACAATAGCCTTTGCATTATTTTCTCCCTCCTCCTAGACAACAATGGTTGAAAATTGGTCTGCTTGGGGTAGCTCATTTGGCAATGGTCGTGGAACTGAAGCCTCACCAAACCGGAAATCTTGGGTTCAAGTCGTGTTATCCCCTCGATCGAGATGAGAAGTTGGACATGATGAAGATATGGTCCTACCAAGCTTTAAAAAAAACAATGGTTCAAAATTGGGCATTTTTTTTATTTTTAAAAAATAAATAATAATAAATAAATAAATTTTTAATATTTGTAGAATCTGTATTCCTAATTTTTTCCCAAGATTTTAGACAGCTATTTTTTTTCCATATTGAATTTAATTTGAATTCGAACTCGAATTTGAACTCAACCTTGACTTCACAATTATGAAATAAAACACGGTGTCTCGTTCGAACCCAAACTCCAACATGACTATAAAATAAAGCACAATGTCTCCTCCATCTAGCATGCACTATGGTGGGAGTCCAATGGCCATCCAATTTACTTAATTTTGTAAAGGTCTATTTTCAGGTATTGAGTTTGGCTAGAGTTGAGTGAAGATTTAAAGTAGAACTTTGTTTTAATGTTATGTTTTTTTTTCATCGTTTCAGGTGTTTGAAAATTTATGAATTTTAGAAGATGAATATGTTGAAAATGCAGCCACAAAAAGTCTCAATTTTGATTTTGCCTTTAATCAAATTGAGGAAATTTGAAATTCCACATCTGCAAACAACTTGGAAGAGTTAACTGAGGTGACATGGCTCTTGTCATTCAATTAAGACACTCAAATTGAGTTAATGAGTTGGAGTTCAGTTTGCTTGTGTTGATTCCTAAAAAAATAAGAGTATAGCTTAGTTAATTCGAGTTAAGGGCATGAAGTTAAATTGTATGTAGTGATTCCTAAATTTTAGGAGCCTAGGTTGAGTTAATTTCAATTGTAATCAATTAAACTAGTTATAATTATTAATAGAACTAGTTGGTGGTCAGTTAAGTAGTGAGACATTAGTGTAACTCATAGATCATCTAGTTAATTAGGCAATCAGCTAATAATTAGCTTATGCATGCAAAGAATACAAGTTGTTCAGTTGTGGTGGAGTTTCCAAGGCAGGGAACCAGCAGTTGTAAACTAGTTGAGTGTACAGGGGTTACATGAGGTCAAGTGATCATCCCTGAGGAATTGTTCAAGCATTTTGGAGGAAATTCCTAATTGATAGGGGCCTATTTCCTCGGGAACTATGAAATGAAATAGGAGCTCAAGCAGAGGGAGAAATTGACTAAGTTTGGGTTAAAGGCCTTCAGTGAGTAGTTAGATAGGTTGTGCACTTGCAGGGTGACCTTAGTTGAGCAAAGAAATTGTAATGCATCTCTATTCATCAGATTAATGCAAGCAGACATTGGGGTTTTTAGTAGATTTATTTCCCCAGATAAAAACACTTGTTGCATGTGTGTTATTTCTTCTTGCATGTCTAAGATTTTTGTTTTAAATTGTGAATTAATGTTTGCAGAGTAGTAGAGTAGGTTTGTGTCTTGTAATTTTGATTAAAACTTCATAAGCAGTTGCAAATCTACAGCCTAATTTCTACATGGTATTAGAGTTGGATTCACATTAGAGCAGGAAATTCAAAGTTGGTTCTCAAAGGTTTGAATTTGAAGATCAATGTAGCAGTATTTCTTCAGAGCTGAGAAGGTGGCCTTCAATGAACTAAGGCTAGAGTATGCCTTGGAAGACACCTCAAATTTTGTTGTACAGAAGGACTGCATGGAGGCAATGTTGGATGACAATGGATTGCTTGAATATGTCAAGACATATATTCCAAGACCACCAACAACTAATATCTATGACCTTGCACAATGGAAGAAAGATGTAGCCATGGTGAGGAGAATAATCTTGGAGGGAGTACGGGATCATATTTTCTCGAATCTCCACAGAAAAGAAACTTTGTTTGCGATGTGGAAAGCACTAATAGAATTGTCCGAGAATAGTAGTGACCACAAGAAGCTAGCACTCAAGGACAAACTTCAAAGTATCAAGACACAAAGGAATGACACTATACCGTAGTATATAAGCAAGTTCACACAATGTTGTGATGAACTAAGTGGGGTCAGTGTCACTATCCCTGAAGATGATTTAGTAATCCTAGCCCTTCTTAGCCTTCCTAAGCGCTGGCATAGCTATCCATATTCGGTGAACGGGAGGGAGAAACTACCAAAGTGGGAGCTCTTATGGCCTGATTTTGTACAGGATAAAATAAGGCGAAATACCATAGATGGGGCCTCATCCAAAGAAGAGGAAGAGGAATTTGCTCTAGTCAGGAAAGGAATGAAGGCCAAGGGAAAGAAGTCCCAAGGTGAGGTTGAATCCAGCCAAGAGGGAAAGAAGAAAGACTTTGTCCAAAATTAAATGCTTCAATTTTCATGAATTTGGACACTATGATACTAAGTGTCCACACAAGAATTCTAGCAAGGAGGAGTTTGCAGTAGCAGCAGCAGATGAAGTTTTGGCTTCACAGTTTGAGCTAGATTTCACCCTTATCGCATGCATGGCCAGCGTTGTCATGGGGAGTGTGTGGTACTTGGATTCAGGTGCCTTGTTCCACATGACTAGGTGTAGTGAGTTTTCCAGTGACCTGGAGGAGAAAGATCTCCAAATGAATATTGAGTTTGGAGACGATGGAAGGTACAGCACGACTGAGATTGGTACAGTCACTTTTCAGAGGGAGTTGGGCTCCCCCCTCGGGCTCAAGGATGTCATGTTTGTTTTGGGCCTAAAGAAAACTCTCGTCTTTGTTGCAGTTTTGGAAGACTGTGGTTATGATGTGATCTTCAACAAAGGAAAGGCATTCCTTAGACACATATTCACGGGACAGGTGAAGCAGATCGGGGTTTAAATTAAGAACATGTATGTACTTGAGGTAGAAGATGCATGCACAGCCTTTAGGAGCAAGGCAGAGACTAGAGTTATGGTGGTTGAGAGGGAGCATGTTAGACCTGTCAACATGTAGCCTTAGAAGGAGCCTCGAGAAGTTGTGGAGCAGCCACAAATGGAGAGGCAAAGAGGAAGAAGTGTGGAGACATCCACTAAAGAAAAGACCTCTAGTAAAGGGACAGTTCGAGCCAAGTGGGAAGAGGAAGCACATGCAACTATACCTCCAGGGGTGAGGTGGAGCGATGTAGATCCTTAGTCCAAGAGTTGTAGAAATTTGGGCAAGGTCCATTGAGGCATTCTCTTCATGGATCATTACCTTGCTACGGGGACCCACAGTATTCAGTCACAGACGGATCAGTCACGGAAAATTTTAAGAACCACCCTAAATTTATATGTATAATAAATGGGTGAATCCCCATGATACATAGGAAAAATGG
>APFE031683400.1:0-15324 GCA_000404065.3 Pinus taeda
AGATTCTCAGTCGATGACCATTCACAAGAAAGGTGGTCCTTCCTTCACCAATAGTTCTGATCCTAACTACACCATTATCAAAGATTATTTCAATCTCATAGGGCCCAAGCCAATGAGTTTGAAATTTCCCTTGCAAGTCTTTGAACTTTGAATCAAATAATAATCCCCAATCTCTTGGCTAGAACTTTCTTTCTTTTATATATTTGTCATGACATTTGGATCTCTATTGTTGAACTAGATTGGTTCTTTGGATTGCATCTTGTCTTATCTCATCAAGTTCATTCAGTTGCTCCATCCATTGTTTTTGTGCCTCTGAAAGATCAAGACCCAATTGTCAGTTGTCTTGAAAGTTTTGACTTCAAACTCAATAGGAAATAGGACTTCCTTCCCATAAACAAGCTCATAGGGAGTATTCCATGTAGTATTTCTCCATGTGGTATGGTATGCCCATAAAGCTTTTAGAAGCTTTTCTGCCCAATCTCTTCTATACAGATGCATAGTTTTTTGTGGGAATTGCCTCAATGAATTTTTTGGTGGACTCCACCTATCCATTTGCTTGATCTAACTTCTATGTTTGTATTTGTCTCTGTGAGACTCTTTCTTCTTCCCTCTCTCTCCACCTTCCATTCTGTGTCTATCTCCCTCCTCCTCTCCTTCCCTCTCTTCTCCTCCCTCTCTCCCCCGTCTCACTCTATCTACCTCTCCCTAACTTTCTCTATCTTTCTCTTCTTTCCTCTCCCCCCTGCCATCTATATTTATACCTCCCTCCATCTCTCCTTACTTTTCTTTCTATCTCAACCCCCTAAACATATGCCATGATTTCTCTCTCTCTCCCCATATCTATCTATCTCTCCCTCTACCTTTTCCTCTCTCTCTCTCTCTCTCTATTTCTTCCCCATCTCTCTTGCTCTCTCTCTCTCTCTCCCTTGCCACTCCCTCTCCACATTTCTCTCTCTATGTCTTTCTTCCTCTTCCAACTCCATCTCTCTCCATGTTTGGACTTCAAAATGTCATACAAATGTCACTCATTACCATACATTTTTCACCTATGATTCCATTATATCACCCATTATTCACCACCAAATCACTTCATTTTCCCTATTATTCACCATTAATGGGTCTCATTTATATTTTCCAAATATTATTTATTTTTAAGCATTTTTAAGAGAAATTCTTGATTAAGTATTAGAAAATAATATATTTTACTTTATATATGGAAAGTGGGTTGTTTTTGTGACATGCATAGGTGCCAAGGAAGCTTCTAGGACACCTTTATGTGGGCTTGAATGATCAAATTCGAATTTGAAGAGATAAACCTCATGGAGAAAATCAAGGACAAAAAGGGGTTAGAATTTGAAGAGATAAACCTCATGGAGAAAATCCAGGACAAAAATGGGTTAGAATTTGAAGAGATAAACCTCATGGAGAAACTCAAGGACAAAAATGGGTTATGTGTCTTGATGGTTGAGAGATTTATGAAACTAAAGAGAGATTAGTGGATGATCATTATGAGTTTGTTACACATCGCATTGTATAAATAGGAGTACAATCTCCTTCATTTGGAATCTGAAAGTTTTTGTAATCTGAGAATCTTCATTTTATAATCTTAGAGTTCCATTTGTAATCTTAGAGTTGTTTTGTAATGGAGATTTTGAAATAAAGGATCATACTTCAATTTTTCTTCTACATTTGAGTCTCCATTGAAGTGATGTGCTTGTGGAGTTATGGAGGGCCCCCATCGCCTCACTTGCATGCTTATTTTCTTATTTTAGGTAAAATTTATTTTATATTTTTGTTTGATTTCAGCTTTCAAGTTTTGTTAAATGTTCTAATATTGGAAGAATCTTATTTGAAAGTGTTCTTGTAAGAGAACCGTAAGATCTCATACAATTATTAGATCGAGGTTTATTTCATTTCAACTTTTAATTTCTTATTAGATGTTCTAATGTTGGAAGATATCTTGTAGAATATGTTCTTGTAAGAGAATCATAGATCTCAAACAATTGTTAGATCTAGGTTTGATTAGTTATTGAAAGAGATCTTAACGAATATATTCATGTAAGTGGACTTTAAAATCTTCGACAAATTAGGAATCTTTCTAAATAATTTTCACATATGTATATATAAAAGTATTCTCATTTTTTAATTTATTATAACTAAAAAGTATTAAAACTTTTTCTCTTAGAATTAATTAAAATGTTAAAAAATAAATTAAAATATTTTTATTTTGAAATAATTTTTTTTTGGCATGTGTTATTGATAAGCCATGGTATTGTAATATAATAATGAAAAGTCTAGATGGCCCATGGTATTGGAAATATTACATTCTACTCAATATTTCCCCTCACTCTTATTAATTTTATTGACCACCTTCCATTATATTGAGTTTACCTTCCTACAACGGAAGACAACTAAATTTAAATTTAAGTGATTATCATTACTATTATTATTACAGAAATTAGACGACCCAAAACATGAACACCATGAAATATAATAGTTTTTTAATATCTTTTAATGTAACCTTACTTTAAGTTATGTGACAACATCTCCCTCAATATATTGAGTTGTTATGTATCAACATCTCCCTCATACACTGGGGTGTAGAGCGTCTCTCAGTGCAAACAATAAACTTAAAGAGTGGTCCTACAAATGTTTTATAATGCTTGTACTTAAAACTAACCAAATGTGTATATTCGTTTTTGTTTTATTACATTAAAAGATTTTTTTATACATAAAATATTTTATTTTTTATATTAAAAGGGAGACATGTCAACTTGAAGTTGAGTAACGAATGAATTACACATCTTCCTCGTATTAAATTATGGATTACACATCTTGCTGATATCAGAGAATTTCCCAAAAAATGACCGAAAAATAATTGTACAAAATTTCCAAAAATAATTTTACAGAATTTCCCACAAAAATGACCAAAAAATACACATGGAAAAAGGTTAAAATGTAGAATAATAAAATTACAAAATGTTTTAACTATAATTACTTATTTCTTCATAATAATATATATGTCACAAGGTTCTTGCAACTTCAATCTTGAGATTCCAATTAAAGATTTCATAAAATTTTATGTCCATTAACCAAATCCATAGATCAAAATTCATAACTTGATATCACAACATTTTATCATTGTTAAATTTTAAATAAATTATACAATTTATTATATTAATCTTCAATAAATTATTAATTTTATCTTCCCTTAATTTAACGGAAATAGCTAAATTATTATATATAATCCATAACATTTACGTTACAGATGCAAAATATGGTTTGACTTTGCTGATTCACCACCCAGTGGTAAATCAAACAATCGAACATCTAGATTAAAATTAATAAAAAAATTCAATTAATAAATATAATATAATCCTACATGCTTCTCATACTCAAAGTTCATTCAAGGCAATCTTGAAAGGAGAGGAAAATTACCCAACAAAAAAATAGTGTTTAACCAAGGGGATTAATGTTATGCAACCCAGGCTGACGTCTGCATATTGGACATGAATTTTGCAGACGAAACCATTCAAGAATGCACTTGTAATGATAAAGGTGTTTGCACAACAACTGTTTTGCAGGGTGTTGGTGGAAAATGGGTCTTGACAAATTGGGCATATCACTCCATCACCATTTTCACTTTCTTCGCTGCTGCTGCTCATAATAATGGTTGGCAACCCATCCACTGCTGCACTAATATTAACCCATCCACTGCTGCACTAATATTATTCACTATTTCCTCCTCGGAAAGACTTCTACTTAAGCTTTCTTCTAGAGATTGTTTAATCTCACTCCATGAGAATCTGGAATTCCATATAATTTGGGTTTCAGTGGAAAAATTTAATTGTTCGCTGCGTTGGCGAAAATCTTGTATCCATCGAAGAACAATTATGTTGCGAGGGAATGTCATTGTTGTGAGATAGTCCTCGCTCTCTTCGTTCCATCTCCACGCCATCCATCATCTAATCCGCGTATATCAATATTTTCTGATAGACTCTCTATTCCCAGAATTTGGTGTTGATAAATGTTACCCGGGGGAACTGTGTTAACTCGCACAGTAGACACCAAATTCTCATCTTCAATTCGGCGAGTTTCAGTTGTTACTGCCGCTGTTGGGTTTTGAGGAATAATTCCTCCATTTAATTCCACAAATCTCATAATGTCAAGGACGGAGTTTCTCTCATAATTATGCAAATTTTGACCCCTAATTCCATTGTCTTCTTCCATTGTGGCCACAATACCTACTTCAACTCTACTGAATGTTGCGTTACCCTCTACTGACTGAATGGATGATATTGATTTTGATCACTCATGGACATGATAAATAAATACTATCTCGTTGGGTTGCAGTTGTGATGGTTGTCATAATTTTTCAAAGCCGACGGTGATGATGACATTCTAATCAAAAACTCTGTACGTTTCAATGAGAGAGGGGGTAAATTTATGCACTTTTACCAACTCAATGATTTAGTAAAACTTTTAAATAATAATAGTGTTGTTTCTCCTTCTCATGCTGCAAGGTTTTAGTTCAAACTTCTAACAACTTTTAATAAATATATTTATTTAGGGTATCATTATGATAAGTTGTATATTATGATAAGTTGTAGTGAGTGAAAAGATGATGAGCAATTTTTATGGAATGTGTAATTTTTTATTTACTAATTAAATTTGATGGTGCAAGTTACAACTTCTTATTCAATAGTTAAATATTCACCCAAGAGCTTGTCTTTTCCCCTCGTAAAATTGACTTATAAATTATTGCAATAGGAAGTTATATGAATTTATAGGCTAAGTGTGCAAGAATAGGGTTTACTTATACTTAGTAATATTAAAAAAATATGTATATACACTAGCTTCCATGAATTATCTAACAAAAACTATTTTTTATTAATCTTACACAATTAATTTTTAAATAAATCACAAAAAATTATAATTTTTTTTTTTTAAATAAACATTTCATCCGCTAAATGTAATGTCAAAATTATCTTAAAAGTACCTCATTAAACAAGATAGTCTTGTCATACATGGTTAGACAAATTTGTGGGAACTACTAGACTAACACCATTTAACTTAAAGAATATTGGATAAGTTCATAGATTAGTACAAATATTTTAGCATGAGAAAAATAAGAATTTTGCGAATCAAGACCATATAATAAAATTGAGAAGGGGTTGTGCCTACTCGAAAGCCTACATTAAACACATTAGTGACATGGTACAAATGTGATTGTATGAAAGATTTATTAATGAACATAGTCTAGTCAACTTAGGATGAAGATCTTTTAATGAATACAATCATTGTTGTATAAACACAATAACTAACACATATGTTTATAGAAACCACATGGAATATAGTTATTATTATGGCATGTATACATAAAATTATACATACATATGTGTGAGAGAGAGAGAGTATGTATTATATTCCTTGCACTACTGGTTACAGGTGCAATTTTTTGAGTTGGGCATCTAGAAGTGTCATATTGGACATAAGCTCCTCCCCAAGCAAAAAAAGTGGTATTTTGCAATATCTTTGCAATTTTTGGTAGATAGTTTTAGCATTCGAGTCATATATTTGTAATTTGATTAATGGGCTATAGTTGTATTCTAATAATAATTTAATAGAATGGAAACTTGTAGATGTTGTTGAAAATAATACTGAGAGGGGGGGTGAATCTTTTACCAAATCTTCCTTATTTACACTTTGAATTATTTTTGCATATCAGTACCATAAAGTAATGAGCATGAACAAGAAAAAAAACAAACAGTCACATCAAAGAACACCATATATAAGGTGGAAACCCAATAAGTCTCTATCTTCTTTCAAATTAGAAACTCCTTTTACAATGGTCTTGTACTGGTGTAGTGCTTTACCAGTACGCAGGCTGCAACCTGCAGAGAGCTACAACTCTCTCTCGTTTTCCAGTCTCTCCTGGAAGGGAGCTACAACCCCCTACTTCTTTTTAAGGACCACTTTTCATAAATTTTCAAACTGGATCCATATACATCAAATTATCATCAAGTACATGTAGATTTCACAGTCAACAGTAGTAACCAGATCAACAACACAGAACTAAACCCAGAACACCTTATCAACAGAAAAAATTCAGTCAACATATAGTCATGAGACAGATACGCAGCTTTCCTTTCTTTGGCCTACGTCGCTACGCACTTCACCCTCTGCTTCTCTGCGTATACCCGCAGAGTTCCTTCTGCTGCTCTGCATGACCACACACTGCTTCTTCTACTGCGCTGCGTACAGTACGCACCCAAATGCACTATCGCACCGCGTACTGCCACAGTAGGCACGCACCCAAAAAGACTATCGCGCCGAGTACGTTCACTGTGCATACGCACCTGAACCACTGCCGCTCTGCGTACCCACGCACTGCGCCTTCGTCGCCTCTGTGTACCCACACACTGTGCCTTTGTCGCCCCTGTGTACCCATGCACTTATCCTTCTTCTGCTCTACGTGCCCACGCACTTGCACCGTTAATCACCTGTGTACCTCTGATTAGGGCCGAAATACAGTGAGATGCTCAGATCTGATCTTGCACTCGAGAGATCACCCTTTCCTAGATTCGCTTTCAACTTCTCTTTTATAGATCAAGCTTTTAAACCGAGAACCCAATATTTCAGATCTTAAGATATTCAATTTCCAAAGATGCCCAAGCCAAATGATCTCCTTTGCTTTATATAGGCAAGCTCTTCCTCAAATCATGGACCAATACCACGGGCCAAAACCATAATAATACAATACCGTCAGCTAAATACCAAGGGTTAGACATAAGAAACCCCACATGTGCGTGCTTTTCTGCCTTGAAGGGTGTGCACTTGGGGTACGCACCTCCTGAACGGCTGACCTACGTGTCTGGCCGTGGTCCCGGCACGACGTACCTGCGGGTACGCATCTTCTGAACTGTTCTCCTGCGTACTCCTTAATTTTCATCATATTGAGAGCCTTTCCATGGGTGTTGCCATCAAGTACAACATCTGTAACATATAACCTCATCAAAAACATAATGCCAACAGATGTGATCCATATCTTTTAACTTCAAGGATGCATGCCAAATTACATATAAAATAGAATATTAACCAAGTAATTTAACACATGGAAAATAAGCAAAAATCATAAATTAACCATGAGATCAATGACACACCAACGATTTGATTACGGAGTTCGCCCAAGGTGGGCTACATCTTTGGGCCATAGTCAAAGTGGGGAGACCTTCTTTCATTAAATGGTAACAAAGAAATAAACTACAAGCAACTTTAAAAAAATGATGCTTATACCTTCAATCTCTCATGATGGATGAAAATGGGGAATTAGATGGAGAAAGAGATTGCAAAATTAGATTCTTGGCGAGGAAATGTGAAAAAGTGAGTATAAACTTGCCAAATTCTGACACTGCCACGTCTAGCTCCCCCAAGGGAACCTTCTAAGGATCTAGTAAAATTCCTCGCTCATAGTTATGACCCGCTCGGGGTTTCATGCTCTACTCCTCCGTCAGTGTGGTTCAAATGGAAAATGTGAGGTTTTATATAGAATATGGGGTAGAGAAACCAATGGACGAGTCGTATCTTTTGGTGGCGAAGTTGCATGTGTTGGGGGTGCACGGGGTTAAAAACCCACCCACCCCAAATATGGTGTGGATTTGCTGACAAACGTGGCTTGAGTTTTTATATAGTCTAGAGTTAATAAACTTGGTTCAAATTTGGAATATGTTTTTCAATTTCTTAGGTGGCGAGCCGAGTGGCTTAAAGCTTCATTGGTTCTGCTCTTATACAATAATATGGTCTGTCGTTTGGTGGGTCCGACAAGTCCACTAAGGGTGACCCGCCCACCACGTTATTTTTTATATGTGCCATAACATTTCGTTGGTTCCATTGGTGGGTGGTGCGGGTGGTAGCCTGCCACTCCAAATTTGTATTTTTTTTTATTATTTTTTTATAGAACACATAGTTAAAATTTCTCCATTGGATTTTAAGGGTTACATGATGAATTAAGGAGGTGGAAAACTTTCCTTTTCCGGCCACTTTTTTCCTTGCACCATCCCTTCGCCAATTTGTTGCCTTGTTAGTGGCTGCCACTTGGCCAAGTTTGACCAAAACTTTGATGAGCTATAACTTGAGAATATGAACTCATATTTGACTATCGTTCACACTGTTGGAATCAGGGTGACGAGCACTACAATTTGGTCCTATTTTCACTTCCATATGATGAATTTGATTTTTTGATCTATTTTCAAGGCCACTTGTATTTCTAGATCCACCTAGATCATTCCTCCCCACTAATGAGCTTTTGGACCACCAAAAGCTTTATCAGTCAATTAGCAAGTGACTGAATTTCTCTCTCACATACTCCATCTCCATCTATCGAGCCTTACTTGGGTTCATTCCTTTGAAGCGAATACGAAGGTACTCCACATCTCCCCCTAGTGAAGTCTTGGTATTCCCGTCAAGAATCATATCCTCTAGTATCTTGTCCAATTATCTTGGTGCAAAATCATCCACTGTAGGAACCTGTCCAACCTTTTCTGTGTTCATGATCAGCGAATGCTCATAAAGATTCAATTTTTCAGTATTCACCACTCAGTACATCTTCATATATGTTGAAAAATTGAGACAAAAAGCATTGTCTCCAATCTTCTCTAATATGGTGATTTGTATCAATCGCTCTACCAATAACATCACTGAGTATAGTGCAATGATTGAATTGTTTTCTGACGCTATTTCACATGGCATTCACCATTTGGTGGTCAGAATTGACTCACAACTCATAGTACTACATTTGAACAATGTATATTCAATACTAACTCCAACTATGCTTCACATGTTTTTGAGGGTTCACCTTCTAGAAAGACATTTTGATTACATTCAATGTCAACACATTCCTAGAAGTATAAACACATTAACTAATGCATTGGTGAATTATGTTTTAGACAGACATTTGCAGCATATGTAAAATTTCAATTCACATCACACACTAAATAAGAAATAGAGAAAATAGGAAAAATCAATAGATAAATGTATATATATAAATTTTGAGTTTACAAAAATTGAATCCGAGACACATATGGCCAGATGACCTATAATATTAAGAATACACACAAAATATGGCTCTATGGCCTTTTAGTAGACTAGTCTCATAGGGATCTAATTGACCCTCATCTCTAGTATACTATGGGTCAATACCTCAACATGTCACTCAAACTTTGTAGGAGTCTCAGCTACATTCAGATATTGCATCTCCTCCTATGGACCTACAACAACAACAACTCCTACTAGTTTTGGTTGTGGTTCTCCTCATCGGTGAAGATATGAAGAGCCTATTAGTCATATTGGTCCGATATCTACATATTAAATTAATAGTTAAGTCTTTGATACATTAAGAAGAACAAAATGTAAAATATCAAAAATAAAAAATAAAAATATTCGAAATGACATTGTATTACCTATATCACCCCATTGCTCGCCTTCAGGTAAAACGAGCTCTATATCTCCTTAGAAGTCAACTCTGGCATAGGGATAGTCATCAATCATAATGAGTTATACCCGCAGCCATTGGAAGAAGGTAGGTGTGAAACTCACAGATGAGACACCTACATGATGAGACATGAGATCTACTCAATGCCTCATCCATGGAAATATAGGATTTGGAATCCCAAACTCAATATGCTAAGGTCCAAGTAGTGGAATCCTCTCTAGAGTAAATGATATCAAAATGGCACCACATCCAAAGTTCTTCAATTGCCCATCATTTTCCCTATTGAGTTTCTCCTTCAGATTGGCATACACTCCCTCACTCTAGTAAAATACAATAGGTTTTGTACATTCTAATGCATATTATATGTGGGACTTTCTTTCCAAATTCAAGGTGGTAGTTTCAGCCAACCGAACAATGACAAAAAGGATCATCCTAAGAGGTATTCAAATCACATCCTCAATCTCTATTTTCTCCTCATTTTTTTGTTGAGAACAGGGTCTATAATGAGTAGTTATATAATCTTTGATGTTTTCACTGCCTCTTCTCATCCTAGACAATGAGATAGGAGCTACTCTTCGAGGTAAGCCTGTAAGAAAGTAAATATCTCAACCTCTATCCTAAGAGTATGTGCTCCAATTCTGAAGCACTGCCCTTGAATATCCCATGCTCTAACTAGATATTCTAGTAACTCAAGCTGATCTCTGATCCCAGGAAGCCAAAAAACTTAAGGAGTCCATAGTTCCTTAAGGCTTGTGCTGTTGTTGCGTCATTTGCATCTTCTAAATATTGGGACTCATGTTCTCTTTCCCTCCAAATAAAAACCATTTTTTCTCTAGTAGATACTTCAAATACCATGAGATAGATATTTAGAAAGAATCTCATGCAAAAATTTGAGAGAAATTCAAGTGAAAATAAAAAATCTATTTTTTGAATTGCGCTTAGCGCACTTACTTTTACAAGGACAGAGTACCTAGCTCACCTCCCCTTGTTAGGAGGGTGCGCTAAAGCACTCTTCCCAGTGTTAACTAAGAAATCCCAACGCACTTTTCAATACAACTTGGGTGTGTTGGACCTAGGGCGCAAATCTAAGACCTTAAATCGTTGAAAACTCCCGAAAGTTTGCATGAAACCAAAAATGGAAACCATGAAAAGAAAGACAATGAATAGAGATCTTACTTGGAACTAATGACACTTGAAATGGTCCATCGATTTTGTTTTGGTCACTTGTTGAAGATAAGGGGTAAAAAACACTCAGAATTCACACACAAGAGGTAAAAATGGAAATGGTAAAAATATATTTACTTTTTACCCACTTATGGTCAATTTCATTATTATTTTATGATATTTTTATTATTTTGACCTTATTACCATATTACATGTATTTTTAATCTTTTGATGATGTTCTAAGCACGTTTAAAGCTATTAGAAGGATCTTTTTAAAATTTTACAAGTCATTTTGATAAAAGAGGATACTTTTATCACTTTTCCAGGATCTGTAAACTCACGAAAGAGGAACCTCCTAGAGTCCTCTTTCAACTCTTTTCAGACTCTGTAATCATGAAAATATTTTCGATCACTTGACTTTTTGAACTCGTAAAAGTAAATGAAAAGGCATCTGCCCAGTATAATTTTAACCATTTTCTGGACTGGGATAAACTATTTATGAAAAATGAATACCTTAGCCGAACATGGCTAAGAGGTTCTCCTTAGTATTATTTTATGCCTTTTCGGAACCAAGAGACAATTGTACGGAAAGGAACCTTTGGAGTTCTCTTTTTCGCACCTTTTACAAACTCTCTAAACATGAAAAAAGAAGTTGAGTTACGCCTTTGTTGGAATTGTAAAAGAATCAAACACCATTAGACTCATCAAATATTATGGGATCGAACCACTCCTTCTCAGTGTTCATTAAAAATACTTAGAAGGATTCATTCGAAGGATGAACTTATAGATCGAGCATATGTTATCCTCCTTAAGATTGCAAAAAATAAAGAGGCACTAACCAGAAATGGTTGGGGAAATTCAAAAACCAAGATACTTGACCTATTAATGGTAGTTAGTCACTCTTGAACATGACACTCTTTCACTTCATCTTTGTGATTGTTGGGTTGGGAAATATGCTTGCCTCTTTGGTTCATCACACCATATCAAAAGCCTCAGCAATCAGTTTTGGGTCAATGTTTCCAACTCCATATAGTGTCGTTGATATGTTCAAGAGAAATTGTTTAGTTGATATTTGCTACAAAACTCTTAAGCCTTTCCTGTCGACATTGGCTCATTATACAAGAAGTTTACTTAGAAACTCCCTTTGGTACCTTGGATCTTGCATTCAGTAATAGAAAGTTTCCTCAGTCTCGGTGATAGGTCCTCATCATTGGCATTGAACCGAAAGATTCTATGTGGTGTTCGACTTTAGCTTATGCATTCAAACCACATAGATTGTACTATAGTACCTTGAGAGCCATTAACATCATTGGTGGTTTCTCTCACATCTTTTAACGACTTACATCATTTCTCGGTAATCAGATGGTGTCTAACATGTTCGGCTTCAGCTCATTTATTCGCATGGTTAGACTCGTACATCAAGAGATCGAGTGAACAAGGTAGAAGACCCCAGATCTAGTTCCATCCATCTAGGTTGTGATTTCAAGATTAACAAGATTACAAAGTGTAATGGCTATGATAATTCAGACGGTCATCCAAGCATGGGTCCACACTATGTCATTAGTGGACGATGCTTCTTGATCATTGTACATCTAATATTGGCTTATATGTTAAGTATCAGTATGCCTCCTTTAGCAAGGATATCATGATGATATCAACTAATTTTTTCTTGATATATACTTGTCACAAGGTAAATCACTTTAGTCCTTAGTCATTACTTTTGAATTTATACTTTAGAGGGCAATCTGTTACATCCCATTTTGTCACATCAGCCCAAAAGGCTTGAAAATCAGATTAATCAACATCCATGAACACTTTGTCATAATACCTTTGAAAATACCTAAGCATATTCTATCTAAAAAGTGGGTTATGTGCTCAAAAACCATCTTTTTAGGGCGAGTGCACCATGTCCTCTTGTCACTAGCATTAGGTGCAAGTTGCATACCTGAGCATTAACACTCACCAGCACAGGATGCTCCATTCTGAAGGTGCACTAAATCTATAAGGTCAGGAAAAATAAAAAATAATTTTGAAGCCTCTTCTTCCAGAAGCTTCTAAGGTGGTTTTAACTATTTACCATGGATAGAGACATCAAATTCCTATATGATCCTATCTTGGAGACCTTATCTCTTATCCCTTGATTTCATCCTCCCATCATAAGTGGATCTCGAGTTTAAATTGACAAATCCTAAACTACCATGTTTACCCTATAAATTTATTGCCTCCCATAGAGTCTGAGTTGGCTTTTGGATATTTCTAAGGCCCTTATGCTTCTGCTTTGAGCTTAAGGAAATGATCATTCATTTGCATTAGGGTTGACTGTGAAGGCTTGCTTTGTCACAAGGAAGGACAAGTTAAGTGGGGAGACACATCTACAAAGTCAACTTCTATTTGTGGTTTAAGTCTCTCCTTTATTATTAATACAAAAGGCATCTTGTTTTCCTATACTTGTGTTATGCTTGTGCTCTTGTATTTCAATTTCGTGTTCTAATTGAATGAAGATATTGGATTATGTTATGTGGATGTTATAGTTTGTTTGTTTGTTTTAGTCATTATTGCAAGTTCCATTTATAGTGCGTGGAGCAAGGATTGGAGCTTACAAGCGAAGAAAAGAGAAGGACTTGCTACGAATTTCAAGTAGGTTCCTTTTCCATATTCCAAACTCTTTAAGGAAAGCATTGATTCTTTTTGTCCTATGTTGTTCTATATCAGACCACTAGATCGAGGGAATTCATTTTTGTCTGCATAAGTGAAACTTCGTATAACAGACTAAGCATTTTAATTTATTACAACAGTAAATTTTGGTTAATGTATAAATTTGTAACCTTCGATCTATCACTCAATGTGTGTGCATTACAAGTATTTATGATCTACATTGAGTGAAAACATAAGGGTTGCTAAACTGAATAAAAGTACTTGCACTGTGGTTACATTTATTGTAAAGTTTGAGAAGGCTCCTATGTGTTCATATGTTTTAACTAATGTATAAGTTCTTAGTTTTATGAAACTCATTTAAACTCCATATACAAATTTCATATAAAATTAATTATGGTAAATTGTGAGGCTTTATATTGTATAACAAGTGTTTACATAGCCTTTTATGTCGAAGGCTTTAGATGTGAGGGTTATTAATATCATGTTTCTATCTTTCATTATCTATGCTTTATTTTTATTTATTTTAAAAGAAAATATTGTGAGTTATTTATGATATATTGTGGAGCTAATAAATGCATGGTGATTGAAGCAAGGACTGGTGGTAAGAAATAATATGCTACTTTTTTTAATCATTCTTAGATCCATTAGGAGTGCTTTAAGATACCTTAGGAGGTTTAGGATTAGTCATCTGCATCTTGTAGCAGAGAGTGGCCATGGTGTTACTTAGTGGTTATTTTTTTTTATCAAACCTGAACTCTTTCTTTATGCTTTGGGCTTATAGAGATTATAGAGAGATCATGAGTCCCTTTTTCCACTAGAAAAATAAGTGACACCTTAAGTCAAATAGCCTGGGAGGAGCCAAAACCAAGAATTTTGTTTCTTTGTACTTTGTGCTCATGGACACCATAGTGAGATATTGAGTTCTTTTTTCCACTTGAAAACTATTCAATGTCTTAAATCATCCAACCCACGAAGAGCCAGAACTAACAATGATATATTTAGATGTTGATTTAGTGAAATTTCCTTAGATAGACATAGTTCAATTAACAAGTCCTTGTGGATCATGTCTCAACATATATTGTGTTTTGCCTCTACGATTATGACTACCGGATTGACAAAATAAGTGTTGAGGAATTTGTTTGTCAAATAATACAACCAATAAGAGGTCAATCCACACATATTTGATTACTCTAAGTAAGAGAGTTTTTACTGTATCAAAACCCAAATTATGTAATTTTTCCCTCTTGACATTATATGCAAATCCCTCTACGAGACACTCAAGACTCTCATCTTCATTTTGAGTCATTTTAAAGATTGCTTCTTTAAGATCATGATGTAAACAATAATCTTTAGATTTTTATAAAAATATATTTCTCATATCATCCCACGATCTTATAGAGTTAGTATCTAGACACATAAACCATTTAAGAGCTTTGTCTTTGAATCTGGCTAGAAACAATTTCAACTTTTGAGCATAAAGTAAATAATCATAAGATCTACATAATACTTAAAATTCAAAGAGAAAAGTTTATGGGTCTTATTTTCTCATACCATGGAAGTTAGAAAGTACAAATGGAGATATGTTCTTGATACTAACATTATTGTCTCTATCTTGAATGGGAAATCCATAAGGATTTTCTTCATTGTCATTATCTCCATCATCACCTCTTCCTTTACCTCCTCTACCACCTCTTCCACCACCAAGAGCTCTTCCACGTCTTCCACATCCAAATAATGGTCTTTATTCTCCTCCTCATCCTCCTCCTATTTTTGTTTCATGTCTATTTGGAGGAGGAAATACTTCCCCTTCACCTTCTATCATTGATCCTTCAATGCTGACCTAATAAGGTTCTTCAAATAGATTTTCCTCTTCTAGTTCTTTTAATAATGGTTCTCTAGATAAATCTCATTTATCTTCTTCTTCCTCGATTGGCACTTATAATCCTTGTCCAACAAATTTTTATCCTATTGAAGAAAGAAACATAACTACCTCGATTGAAGATGTAGATTCATCT